>PISX010037485.1:0-11015 GCA_004024625.1 Mellivora capensis
TTTAAAAAAAATTAAAAAAAAAGAAATAATTATAGATACACAGGAAGTTGAAGAGATAGTACAGAGAGCTGCTATATACCTATCGACAGTTTATTCTGCTGGGAAAAAACTGTACTCTAAGATGACTGACCAAACCAGTCAGGGAATTCCAGTCCCTTTCTCAAAGGCCTTCCAGGTTCTTCTTTCCTACCCCATTTCCCATGCGTGCCAAAAGTACCAAGTATGTGGAAGTAGAAGGGTATAAATCCCCCTCCCTGTTTGTGCTCTGGGCTCAGACTTTTGGAGAACAGCCTTCTCTGAGCCCACCGGTGTTAAATAAACCTCCAGTCCTCCAAAGTCTCTGAATGCCGCTTGGTTCTTCTGCCAGGATCCAGTACAGGTTCCACAACAATTCCACTATTTATATCTTATGTAAATTTAGTGCAATATCAAAACCAGGGAATGGACTTCAGTATGAACTATCTGTATAGTCCTATATCACCTTCTCCTATGTGGTGATTTGTTAAACTACCACCAAATTTAAGACACAGAACTATTGGAGGAGGAGTCAAGATGGTGAAGAAGTAGCAGGCTGAGACTATGTTAGGTAACAGGAGATCAGCTAGATAGCTTATCAAACCATTGCAAACACCAAGGGGAGATCAAAGAGAAGAAGAACAGCAATTCTAGAACCAGAAAATCGACCACTTTCTGGAAGGTAGGACTGGCGGAGAAGTGAATCCAAGGTGAAGGGAAGATAGACCGCCAGGGGAGGGCCTGGCTCCCGGCAAGCAGCGGAGCAACAGAGCACTAAATCAGGACTTTCAAAAGTCTGCTCCACTGAGGGACATCCCTCTAGAGGCTACACCGGTGTGAAACCCATGTGGGGTCAGCATGGCCCCAGGTTCCACAGGGTCACAGAAGGATCGGGAGTGTCTGAGTGTCACAGAGCTCACAGGTATTAGAGCAGGGAAGCTGGCTACAGAGACAGAGCCAAGGAGTGAGCTCTCAGCTCAGGGTTACCTTGAACTGGTCGCAGGCTGGGTGAGCTCGGAGCGCAGCTGGAGGCCAGGGAGACGGGAGTGATTGGGCACTTTTCTTTGAGGGCGCACTGAGGAGTGGGGCCCCAAGCTCTCGGCTCCTCTGGGGCCGAGATTGGGAGGTCGCCATTTTTATTCCTGTCCTCCAGAACTCTACGGAAAGCGTTCAGGGAACAAAAGCTCCCGAAAGCGAACCCAAGTCGATAACATAGCCCAGCCCCTGCTAAGGGCGGTGCAATTCCACCTCTGGAAAAGACACTTGAGAATAACTACAACAGGCCCCTCCCCCAGAAGATCAACAAGAAATCCAGCCAAGACCAAGTTCACTTACCAAGGAGAACAGCGGAATACCAGAGGAGGAGAAAGCAAAGCATGGAATTCATGGCTTCCTCCCCATGATTCTTTAGTCTTTCAGTTAATTTAATTTTTTTTATTTTATTTTTTTCTTCTTCTAAATTTTTTTAACTTTTACCATTTTCTTTTTTAACGTTTTTTAACTAGTTTATCTTAACAATACCTTTCAAAAAATAATAATAATAAAAATCTTTTTTGAACCTTCATTATTATACTCATATTTTATCTTTCATTGTATTTAACTTTATTTTTTGTATGCACATAGGGTTTTTTCTTCTAAAAAATTTGGAGTACAACTTCTTCTAATAGATTAAAATATACTCTAAATCTTGCTCCAGCCTGAGCAAATTCTTTCCACTTTCTTTTTCTTTATTCTCCCAACCAACTTACTTTATCAACTTCTTGTTTAGAAATTTAAAAAAAAATTTTTTTTTCATCTTTATAAGCATATTCCATCCCTTCATTGTCTTTGCCCTTATATACGTTCTTTAAACGTATTTAATATTCTTTAAAATTTGGGGAGGTAGTTTCTTCTAAGAGACCAAAATACCCCAAAATTAAGTGGGTGACCCTTTTCCAGTCACCAGTCTAATATATATATTTTTTTCTTTATTTATTTTCTTTTTTTATTTTTTTTTCTGAACTTCTTTTTATCCCCTTTCTCCCCCCCATGATTTGGGGTCTCTTCTGATTTGGTTAAAGTACATTTTCCTGGTGTCTTTGCCACCCTTTTACTATTTTATTTGCCCTTTCATATACTCTTATCTGGACAAAATGACAAGGTGGAAAAACTCACCACAAAAAAAAGAACAAGAGGCAGTACCGAAGGCTAGGGACCTAATCCATACAGACATTGGTAATATGTCAGATCTAAAGTTCAGAATGACGATTCTCAAGGTGCTAGCCAGGCTCAAAAAAAGGCATGGAAGATATTAAAGAAATGCTTGCTGGAGACCTTTCTGAAGAAATAAAAGCCCTTTCTGGAGAAATAAAAGAACGAAAATCTAACCAAGTTGAAATCAAAAAAGCTATTAATGAGGTGCAATAAAAAATGGAGCCTCTTACTGCTAGGATAAATGAGGCAGAAGAAAGATTTAGTGATATAGAAGACCAAATGACAGAGAATAAAGAAGCTGAGCAAAAGAGGGACAAACAGGTACTGGACCACGAAGGAAGAATTCAAGAGATAAGTGACACCATAAGACGAAACAACATTAGAATAATTGGGATTCAAGAAGAAGAAAAAAGAGATAGGGGAGCAGAATGTATATTGGAGAGAATTATTGTAGAGAATTCCCCTATAGAGAAATAGAGAAATATTGTAGAGAATTTCCCTAATATGGCAAAGGGAACAAGCATCAAAATCCAGGAGGTGCAGAGAACCCCCCTCAAAATCAACAAGAATAGGTCCACACCTCGTCACCTAATAGTAAAATTTACAAGTCTTAGCGACAAAGAGAAAATCCTGAAAGCAGCCCGGGAAAAGAAGTCTGTTACATACAATGGTAAAAATATTAGATTGGCAGCAGACTTATCCACGTTAGGGGCTGGCAGGCCAGAAAGAACTGGCATGATATATTCAGAGCACTAAACGAGAAAAACGTGCAACCAAGAATATTATATCCAGAGAGGCTGTCATTGAAAATAGAAGAAGAGATAAAAAGCTTCCAGAACAAAAAAACAAAAAACAAAAAACAAAAAACAAAAAAAAAACTGAAAGAATTTGCAAGCACCAAACCATGTCTACAGGAAATATTGAAAGGGGTCCTCTAAGGAAAGAGAGAGCCTAAAAGTAGTAGATCAGAAAGGAACAGAAACAATATACAGTAACAGTCACCTTACAGGCAATACAATGGCACTAAATTCATATCTCTCAATACTTACCCTGAATGTTAATGGGCTAAATGCCCCAATCAAAAGACACAGGGTATCAAAATGGATGAAAAAACAAAACCCATCAATATGTTGCCTACAAGAAACTCATTTTAGACCCGAAGACACCTCCAGATTTAAAGTGATGGAGTGGAAAACAATTTACCATGCTAATGGGAATTGCCAATGGGGTGGCAATCCTTATATCAGATCAATAAGATTTTAAGCCAAAGACTATAATAAGAGATGAGGAAGGACACTATATCATACTCAAAGGGTCCGTCCAACAAGAAGATCTAACAATTTTAAATATCTGTGCCCCTAACGTGGGAGCAGCCAACTATATAAACCAATTAATAACAAAATCAAGGAAACACATTGACAATAATACAATAGTAGGGGACTTTTACACTCCCCTCACTGAAATGGACAGATCATCCAAGCAAAAGATCAACAAGGAAATAAAAGCCTTAAATGACACACTGGACCAACCACATGGACTTCACAGATATATTCAGAACATTTCATCCCAAAGCAACAGAATACACATTTTTCTCTAGTGTCCATGGAACATTCTCCAGAATAGATCACATCCTGGGTCATAAATCAGGTCTCAACCGGTATCAAAAGATTGGGATCATTCCATGCATATTTTCAGACCACAATGTTCTGAAGCTAGAACTCAATCACAAGAGGAAATTTGGAAAGAACCCAAATACATGGAGACTAAACAGCATCCTTCTAAAGAGTGAATGGGTCAACCAGGAAATTAAAGAAGAATTGAAAAAAATTCATGGAAACAAATGATAATGTAAACACAATGGTTCAAAATCTTTGGGACACAGCAAAGGCAGTCCTGAGAGGAAAATATATAGCAGTACAAGACTTTCTCAAGAAACAAGCAAGGTCTCTAATACACAACCTAACTCTACACCTAAAGGAGCTGGAGAAAGAACAAGAAAGAAAGCCTAAACCCAGCAGGAGAAGAGAAATCATAAAGATAAGAGCAGAAATCAATGAAGTAGAAACCAAAAAAATAGTAGAACAAATCAACAAAACTAGGAGCTGGTTCTTTGAAAGAATTAATAAGATTGATAAACCCCTGGCCAGACTTATCAAAAGAAAAGAGAAAGGAATCAAATAAATAAAATCATGAATGAAAGAGAAGAAATCACAGCCAACACCAAAGGAATACAAACAATTATCAGAATATACTATGAGCAAATCTATGCCAACAAATCTGACAATCTGGAAGAAATGGATGCATTCCTAGAGACATATAAACTGCCAAAACTGAACCAGGAAGAAAGAGAAAACCTGAACAGACCCATAATCAGTAAGGAGATTGAAACAGTCATCAAAAATCTCCAAACAAACAAAAGCCCAGGGCCAGACAGCTTCCCAGGGGAATTCTACCAAACACTGAAAGAAGAATTAATTCCTATTCTCCTGAAACTGTTCCAAAAAGTAGAAATGGAAGGAAAACTTCCAAACTCATTTTATGAGACCAGCATCACCTTGATCCCAAAACCAGACAAGGATCCCATCAAAAAAGAGAATTACAGACCAATATCCTTGATGAACACAGATGCAAAAATTCTCACCAAAATACTAGCCAAGAGGATTCAACAGTACATTAAAATGATTATTCACCACGACCAAGTGGGATTTATTCCAGGGCTGCAAGGTTGGTTTAACATCCGCAAATCAATCAATGTGATACAACACATTAATAAAAGAAAGAACAAGAACCATATGATACTCTCAATAGATGCTGAAAAAGCATTTGATAAAGTACAGCATCCCTTCCTGATCAAAACTCTTCAAAGTGTAGGGATAGAGGGCACATACCTCAATATTATCAAAGCCATCTATGAAAAACCCACCACAAATATCATTCTCAATGGAGAAAAACTGAAAGCTTTTCTGCTAAGGTCAGGAACACGGCAGGGATGTCTGTTATCACCACTGCTATTCAACATAATACTAGAAGTCCTAGCCTCAGCAATCAGACAACAAAAAGAAATTAAAGGCATCCAAATTGGCAGAGAAGAAGTCAAACTCTCACTCTTTGCAGATGATATGATACTATATGTGGAAAACCCAAAAGACTCCACTCCAAAACTGCTAGAACTTGTACAGGAATTTAGTAAAGTGTCAGGATATAAAATCAATGCACAGAAATAAGCTGCATTTCTCTACACCAACAGCAAGACAGAAAACAGAGAAATTAAGGAGTCCATCCCATTTACAATTGCACCCAAAACTATAAGATACCTAGGACTAAACCTAACCAAAGAGGCTAAGAAGTTATACAGAAAACTATAAAGTACTCATGAAAGAAATTGAGGAAGACACAAAGAAATGGAAAAATGTTCCATGCTCCTGGATTGGAAGAACAAATATTGTGAATATGTCTATGCTACCTAAAGCAATCTACACATTTAATGCAATCCCTATCAAAATCCCACCCATTTTTTTCAAAGAAATGGAATAAATAATTCTAAAACTTATATGGAACCAGAAAAGACCTCGAATAGCCAAAGGAATATGAAAATGAAAGCCAAAGTTGGTGGCATCACAATTCCGGACTTCAAGCTCTATTACAAAGCTGTCATCATCAAGACAGTATGGTACTGGCACAAAAACAGACACATAGATCAATGAAACATAATATAGAGCCCAGAAATAGACCCTCAACTCTTTGGTCAACTAATCTTCAATAAAGCAGGAAAGAATGTCCAATGGAAAAAAGACAGCCTCTTCAATAAATGGTGTTGGGAAAATTGGACAGCCACATGCAGAAGAATGAAATTGGACCATTTCCTTACACCACACATGAAATTAGACTCAAAATGGATGAAGGACCTCAATGTGAGTAAGGAATCCATCAAAATCCTTGTGGAGAACACAGGCAGCAACCTCTTCGACCTCAGCTGCAGCAACTTCTTCCTAGGAACATCGCCAAAAGCAAGGGAAGCAAGGGCAAAAATGAACTATTGGGATTTCATCAAGATCAAAAGCTTTTGCACAGCAAAGGAAACAGTTTACAAAACCAAAAGACAACTGACAGAATGGGAATAGATATTTGCAAATGACATATCAGATAAAGGGCTAGTGTCCAAAATCTATAAAGAACTTATCAAACTCAACACCCAAAGAACAAATAATCCGATCAAGAAATGGGCAGAGGACATGAACAGACATTTCTGCAAAGAAGACATCCAGATGGCCAACAGGCACATGAAAAAGTGCTCCACATCACTCGGCATCAGGGAAATACAAATGAAAACCACAATGAGATACCACCTCACAACAGTCAGAATGGCTAAAATTAACAAGTCAGGAAATGACAGATGCTGGTGAGGATGTGGAGAAAGGGGAACCCTCCTCCACTGGTGGTGGGAATGCAAGCTGGTGCAACCACTCTGGAAAACAGCATGGAGGTTCCTCAAAAAGTTGGAAATAGAACTACCCTATGACCCCGCAGTTGCACTACTGGGTATTTACCCTAAAGATACAAAGTACTGATCCAAAGGGGCACGTGCACCCAAATGTTTATAGCAGCAATGTCTACAATAGCCAAACTATGGAAAGAGCCTAGATGTCCATCAACAGATGAAATGATAAAGTAGATGTGGTATATGTACACACTGGAATACTATGCAGCTATCAAAAGAAATTAAATCTTGCCATTTGTGACGATGTGGATGGAACTAGAGGGTATCATGCTTAGTGAAATAAGTCAATTGGAGAAAGGCAACTATCATATGATGTCCCTGATATGAGGAAGTGAAGATACAACATGGGGGGTTTGGCGCGAGGAAAAGAATAAATGAAACAAGATGGGATCGGGAGGGAGCCAAACCATAAGTGACTCTTAATTTCACAAAACAAACAGGGTTGCTGGGGGAAGAGGGGGAGGGAGAGGGGGGTGGGTAATGGACATTGGGGAGGGCATGTGCTATGGTGAGTGCTGTAAGTGTGTAAACCTGGCGATTCACAGACCTGTACCCCTGGGGATAAAAATACATTACATGTTTATAAAAAATTTTAAAAAAATTTTTAAAAGACACAGAACTATTATATAACTACAAAGATACCTTTTCTGTTACTCATCTCTCAAAGATTTTATTTATTTATTTGAGAGGGAGAGCATGAGAGGGAGGGTCAGAGGGAGAAGCAGCCTCACTGGTGAGCAGAGATCCCAATGTGGAACTTGATCTTGGATCTCTCGGATCATGACCTGAGCCCAAGACGGTTGCTTAATGGACTGAGCCACCCAGGTGTCCCTGTGTTACTCTCTTAATAGTCACACTCACTCCTCCCCCTTCCATTGTACACCCATTTTGGTTTTGTGTTACCTGTTTATAACTGAGGCAAGTTATATTTATATTTTATGATTTTTAATCATTTTAGTTGTTTAACAGTGAAAATTAATATTTTCTATATTCTTATATGTTCAGTTAAATAAATTTCAATAAGAATTATTTGCAAATATTCTTAAGGTTGCAAATATTTCCAAAATTTTCATTGACAAGTTGGTTTTCTGAAGCTATAAGGACCTAAATTATCTCAAGTAATTCACATACAGGCATATTTTCTACTTTAATGAACAACTTTGGATTAAGGCAATAAATTCATTGGATTTATAACATTCAGTGATTATAAACAAACTTGTCTAGGTTACTAATTGGAAAATATAAATAAGGACTATCTAAATTTTCATCCATATATTCCAATAATCCTCTTTTTTAGTTTACCGGCCTTGTTTATATATAAAATTGTCAAATAAATAATGATGCCAAGGAGGTCAATTCAATACCTGCCCCAAAATATCTCTCTCTGTCTTTCATGCACAAAGACACACACAGAAGCACACACACACATACACACTTAAACTCGTTTAAGCCTCTGCAAGCATAAAATGAAAAACACAAATGTATCGTATACATCAGTTGCAAAATTTTCAAATGAAGCTCAAGAAACTACTTGCAACATATCTCAATTAACAGCTAGTGCTAAAATTTGTCACACAATAGTAAAATTGATCGTTTCACCCAGCTACCTGGAATTTTCAACACTGTTTCAAAAATAATACAGTACAGAAAAGAGAAAAATGCATTTTTTAAAGTAAACCTTTGGTCCATGAATTGAAAACGTTTCAGATGACATAAAGACAACACATGTCTGAATCATCATTAAATTTAAAAGTTTTCACTGCCTGATGATAAATCTACAAATATTGATAACACTAGTAAAATATCTGAAGAGGAATAGAAAAAATATTATTTGTTCTAAAACACAAATAAATCTATTGAGAATGAATTGCCCAAAGCAGTAATTTGATTAATTTGAAAGAAGTAAGATATAATTGGAAACTTTGTAAGTGTATTGATGGAGCTCAGGAAATGACTCAAAAAATAGCATCTTTTCATTTTCAATCTGACTCAAGTAATACATTTCTTTTTTCAGAGTCTTTCACAGTCACTTCTCTTTTCACAGTCCATATAACAATTGTCCTGTAAATTTAAATTATACATGAAATGATTGTGGTTGGCAGAATTCTAGGATGACCCTCAATGGGGCACACTCTTACCTAATCCCATTCATAGTGTGTGGGTGGAATGTGTGAATATGATGAACCATCATCCTCAGGATTATATCACCTTACATGGCAAAATGGATTTTATAGATGGATTAAGTTCCCAAATCTGTTAGCTTTAAAATAAGAAGATTATCAGGCAGAGGGCCTGAAATGAAATTAACCCTTATATCTAAGTCAAGGTTAGAGGCAGAGGAAGAAAACCTTCAAAATGCACAAGAAGGATTTGACACATCATTGCCTGCCACATGGGAAGGGATCACATGGAAAGGAATGAGGGAAGCCTTCAAGTGAGGAGTGGCCCCCAGCTGACAGACAGGAAATAGGCACCTCAGTCCTAGAATTGCAAGGAATTAAATTTTGACAACAAATATAAACCCCAAGGTAGATTTTTCTCCAGAGTCTCCAGACAAAAACCCAGCTTGGATGACATGTTAATTTCAGCCTCGTGATACTTTGAGCAGAGAACTCAGCTGTGCCGTGCTGGCATACTTCCCTAATTTATTCTATTGAAATAATTTCCATTGCATTAATAAAAGGAATGAATACAAAATATACAAAAGGGAGCTGGAACACTTTCACAAAGAACAGATTGAAGTGACAGACTTTGTAAATTGGAAATTCACCTTTGGCAATTTTATTTTGCATTGTAAAGTAAAATAAACAGACCACATATTTTTCAAAATTTTATTCATATGTTTATTATTCATGCTTTATATTTTTAGATTCACTGAAGATAAAAAGTGGCACTCATATGAAAAGATTCACACCTTCCCTCATCCTGACATAGTCCCTGGGCTGACAGTACTTTGAGCTACTACTACTATCCTCATAAGTTACAAATGCTACTACCTATGGAATATTTCTTGCAAAGGAGGATTCAGCCTCAGTTTAAAAAAAAAAATGAAACCAAATGTGAAGTAAAGAATATATTTCATAATTTGGTGCCCACAATGTTCAAACTAATATTCCATAAAATTTGCATCCCATGTTTTTTCTTCGCTCAAAATCTAAATATAAAATAGCCCCAAGGGAAGTTGGAACTAAGCTTCAAGAGGTAGGGTTTCTATATAGAAAACAGGAACTACAAGAGATAAGAGAGAGCAAATGGGAAAAGGAAACCAATGAAAGTCATGCATCAAAATAATTCAGGGCCTTTGACCTTTTTTTAGCTCCTGGATACTCTACATGAGATTATAAATAATGCAAAATTGATTTCTACATGTAGTGTTGATAATGTGTCATTTGTATGAAAAGTGTCAACTTTCTAAACCCTTATAATAGTATTTGGACTGAAAGCTTGAAAGGAAAGTGAAATATAATCTATCATGTTATTTCTGGGTAAGGAACTTCGATAATTTAAGGTAAGTTTATGAGATTATTTAATCTATTTTTAAAATTAATTTTGCTGTCTGTATATTAAAAAAATTGTTTCCATTGCCTATTTATGACCTTATTTATAAACATGGCTATGTGATTTTCATCATCTAAGTACGCTTAGGATGGTTTGGTTTAAGATCTACATAGGTGGAGAACCAGGAAATCACTTTGGGGATTTCCCGAAGTGGGGAGCTTTCTGGATTTGCAAAAGAGTTGCTAATGAATCCCTGTAAAAACCTTGAGCCTTAAGAATACCTCCAAGGGATGTATCATCATCACTCTAAGTAATCAAGAGCACAAAGTAAAGATACAAAGAAAAGAGGCTCACAAGATTCCCCATTAGAGGCAGACCGAAGGGATTGATATTCAAGGTTTTGAAGAATAAAATAAAATATTAAATTAAGTTTACTTTTCCCTTTTTATATTTTTCAAGTAACTTAAAAAAATTAAAATTACCTATATGGCTTACATTATATTTTTAGCAGATGGCACTGCTCTTGAAACATGACACAGTCTTATATTTTCTCATTAGGAATTCCAAAATTGTACTCATATTTAAAAGTTCTACTAGTGATTAGTTGTTCACGTGTATATGTATGAATGTGCATGTGAGTTTTTGTAATAGTCTATACAGAAGTTTCCTGTCCTAACACCCCAAGTCAGCTAGTATCCATAGCAATGTTACATTCAAAATTGTCTTTCAACCTGATTACTGCCTTCTTAATTATATTTCTGTATAGAAATGGATAGTTCTTTTTTCATGATTAAAGTCTAAGCTACTTCAA
>PISX010037486.1:0-11006 GCA_004024625.1 Mellivora capensis
GGATATCAACTACAAGGAATATCCAGCAAAAAGTAGATAACAAATAGTTACTATTGGATTGATGTATAATTTAATTTTATATCTTGAAGCCAATCAGATTTACCTTTTATTATCTCCAGATTTTCATGCTCCCTACACTCTCCTGCTTATCTAGGAGTATTATAAAACAATATAACATAATTGAAGGGAGAAAACTTGATTGTACCTTATGCAAAGAATAAAACAAAGGCCACTTACTTGAGTTATGGTACAACATCAAGATGGGGAAACAAGAAGATGATATAAAAATTATTCATAATTTTCCATCTCAGAAGTAAAGTCTACAATTCTCATTATTCTTGTATAGTTTCAAACATTTCCAAACTTGTGGTGAACAAAAGAAAGCAAATATGAAACTCATCAGATGCAATATGGGAAAATGGTGGTGGTAGTTGATTTCAAGGTACACACCCTTCTAGGAGGCTGTAAATGCTGTGGGTTCACACTTTTGTCAGCCACCCCCAGAATAAAAAATCATACACTTTATTAGCATTAGCAGGGCATGAAAAATTGTGGGAAATGGCTGATCAGTGATAATGTTTCTGTGAATATGAATTTCAGTTTGGATAAAAGACGCAGAATGTTCTACTGCAACTTTCGATGTCTCGCTTCTACTATATTCTCTTGCAAATTTTTCAAAAAGGAAAAGCTATAGTCCAATTTCAGGTGGTTTGGGGCATGTTCCAGTTTGTCTAACAACGCTTGGAAATACGTCTTTGCAATCATGGAGAAAAATAGTTGGGGAGAAATGACTGAGTCCACAGAGTGAGCTTAGAGGGAACACTTCTCAAAACAGTATTTGCTACTTAAAAAAATTGAAATAGAAGAATATGTGTATATCTTCTTACATCAGTGGGGTCTATGACTAATTCCATATAGTTAGATATTGACCCTTTAATATTGGGTTAAAAGACATCAGTAGGAATCCCCATTTTTCTTTCTTTTTTAAAAGAAATGATTTACATGTGTATTTTAGAGAGAGAGAGAGAGAGAGCATAAGTGGGAGGGGCAGAGGGAGAGAGAATCTCAAATAGGGACTCAATCCCAGGACCCCATGACCATGACCTGAGCTGAAACCAAGAGTCAGATGCCCAACTGACTGCCACCCAGGCATCCCTAAGAATCCCCATTTTGCTTAAAGGGACTTAACAGATATGGCTTAAGACAGGGCTTCTCAACCTCTGGGTTGTCCTTTGGGACAAGGTAACTCTCGTGGGGAGCTTTGGGGTGCCTTGTAGAATGTTGAGCAGCATCCCTGGTCTCTACCCACCAAATGCCAGTAGCACCCATCCCCACAGTTGGCAACCTCCCATGTACTAAGTCATTGCCAAGTGTCCCCTGGGTCCAAAATCCTCCCTGCTTGGGGACCACTGGAAGCCAATGGATGTGTCCCAGAGAACTGGGAAGTTATTCTCTCTGGGTACAATATGCTATTATGTGTTTTAATTGAGTAAAAATACTATCAGACTAAAGAGGCATTGACAGGGTGTGAATACGGGGAGAGAGGGAGAATTCCAATGTCAGCCTCATTGCTGTGTAAATGCCTGGAGGCCAGGTTACAACGGGAGGAGAGGAGAGCCCTAAATTGATTTATTTTAATTAATTAAAATGATTGATAATCATTCATTCCGTTTATTGGTTTCTCACATTCTCAAGAGGGTGGCTAAAGAGAGAGCAAGGCGGAGAATTTAGGTATTGCTGAGTAAACCATTACTGAGCCACTACCATCCGTGCCTGGCAATGTTATGGAATTTCCTCACACATGGACTCACTGGGGTTGGGAACCCCAGGCACAGAAGTGATTTTCAGTACTCAATCTGAAGATGTGGCTTATTTCAGGATGTTCATAAATCAAAATGCAGTATAGGCTGGGATATCCTGAGAATCACTGTCCAATAGCATTCCCTGATGTAAATTATCTCCAGCAGCACTGTCCAATATGGCAGCAAACAGGTCTGAGCGGCTCTTGAGCCCTTGAAATGTGGCCACCTTTCATGTGTCACATGTGGAAATCTTCACATTTGGAGGATATTGAATTAAAAACACATGCATTTAGGGGAGCCTGGGTGACTCAGTTGGTCAAAAGACCATGTCTTGATATCATCCCAGGTGTTGATCTCACAGTTGTGAGTTCAAGCTCTGCCTTGGGTTCAACACTGGGCAGGAGCCTCCTTAAAAAACAAAACAAAACCCAAAATATCATTTACATTTACCTCACCATTTTCATTTTTCTTCTTTCCAATGTGCTTCTTAGATAACCCAAAACTATGAATGTGCCTTGCATGGAATCAGCAACGATGGACATTGGTACTGTATAGGTTTTCTTTTTTTATTAATTATTTTTATTAACATATAATGTATTATTTGCCTCAGGGGTACAGGTCTGTGAATCATCAGGCTTACACACTTCACAGCACTCAGCATAGCACATACCCTCCCCAATGTCCATAACCCAACCACTATCTCCATGAACCCCGCCCCCCAGCCACCCTCAGTTTGTTTTGTGAGATTAAGAGCCTCTTAGGTTTGTCTCCCTCCTGATCCCATCTTGTTTCATTTTTCTCCTTCCTTATCCCCCCAACCCCCCACTCTGCCTCTCAAATTCCCCATATCAGGGAACTCACAGGATAATTGTCTTTCTCTGATTGACTTATTTCCCTCCACATATTAACCTCTAGTTCCATCCACGATGCTGCAAATGGCAAGATTTCATATCTTTTGATAGCTGCATAGTATTCCTGTGTGTGTGTGTGTGTGTGTGTGTGTGTGTGTACCACTTCTTCCTTATCCATTCATCTGTTGATGGACATCTAGGTTCTTTCCATACTTTGACTATTGTGGACATTGCTGCTATAAACATTCAGATGCGCATGCCCCTTCAGATCACTACATTTGTATCTTTAGGGTAAATACCCAGTAGTGTAATTGCTGGGTCATAAGGTAATTCCATTTTCAATTTTTTTTGAGGAATGTCCATGCTGTTTTCCAGAGTGGCTATACCAGCTTGCATTCCCACCCAACAGTGTGGGAGGGTTCTCCTTTCTCTGCATCCTCTCCAACATCTGTCATGTCCGGACTTGTTAATTTTAGCCATTCGGATTGGTGTGAGGTGGTATCTCACTGTGGTTTTGATTTGTATTTCCCTGATGCGCAGTCTTGTTGAGCACTTTTTCATGTGTCTGTTGGCCATCTGGATGTCTTCTTTTCAGAAATGTCTGTTCATGTCCTTGCCCATTTCTTGATTGGATTATTTGTTCTTTGGGTGTTGAGTTTGACAAGTTCTTTATAGATTTGGGATACTAACCCTTTATCTGATATGTCATTTGCAAATATCTTCTCCCATTCTGCCAGTTGTCTTCTAGTTTTGTTGACTGTTTTCTTTGCTGTGCAAAAGCTTTTGATCTTGATGAAATCCCAATAGCTCATTTTTGCCCTTGTCTACCTTGCCTTTGGCAATGTGTTGCTGGATCTAAGGTCGAAGAGGTTTCTGCCTGTGTTCTCCACCAGGATTTTGATGGATTCCTGTCTCACATTGAGGTCTTTCATCCATTTTGAGTCTGTTTTTGTGTGTGGTATAAGGAAATGGTCTAGTTTCATTATTCTGCATGTGGCTGTCCAATTTTACCAAGACCATTTGTTGAAGAGACTGCCTTTTTTCCACTGGACATTCTTTCCTGCTTTGTTAAAGATTAGTTGACCATAGAGTTGAGGGTCTATTTCTGGGCTCTCTATTCTGTTCCATTGATTTATGTGTGGCCATTTTTGTGCCAGTATCATTCTGTCTTGATGACTACAGCTTTGTAATAGAGTTTGAAGTCTGGAATTGCGATGCCACCAACTTTGGCTTTCTTTTTCAACATTCTTCTGGCTATTCGGGATCATTTCTGGTTCCATATAAATTTTAGAATTATTTGTTCCATTTCTTTGAAAAAATTGATGGTTTTTTGATAGGGATTGCATTAAATGTGCAGATTGCTTTAGGTAGCATAGACATTTTCACTATATTTCTTCTTCCAGTCCATGAGCATGGAATGTTTTTCCATTTCTTTGTGTCTTCTGCAATTTGTTTCATGAGTACTTTATAGTTTTCTGAGTACAGATTCTTTGACTCTTTGATTAGGTTTATTCCTAGGTATCTCATGGCTTTGGGTGCAATTGTAAATGGGATCAACTCCTTAATTTCTATTTCTTCTGTCCTGCTGTTGGTGTATAGAAATGCAACTGATTTCTGTGCATTGATTTTAGATCCTGACACTTTACTGAATTCCTGTATGAGTTCTAGAAGTTTTGGAGTGGAGTCTTTTGGGTGTTCCACAGAAAGTATCATATCATATCTGCAAAGAGTGAGAGTTTTGACTTATTCTTTATTCCTTTTCTTTCTTTTCGTGGTCTGTTTGCTGAGGCTAGGACTTCTAGTAATATGTTGACTAGCAGTGGTGATAGTGGATACCGTGTTCCTGACCTTAGGGGAAAAGCTCTCAATTTTTCCCCATTGAGAATGATATTAGCTGTGCATTTTTCATAGATGGCTTTGATAATATTGAGGTATGTACCCTCTATCCCTACACTTTGAAGAGTTTTGATCAAGAAAGGGTGCTGTACTTTGTCAAATGCTTTTTCAGCATCTATTTAGAGTACCGTATGGTTCTTGTTTTTTCTTTTATTAATGTATTGTATCACATTGATTGATTTGTGGATGTTGAACCAACCTTGTAGCCTAGGAATAAATCCCACTTAGTGGTAGTGAATAATCCTTTTCATTTACTGTTGGATCCTATTGCCTAATATTTTGGTAAGAATTTTCACATCCTTGTTCATCAAAGATATTGGTCTGTAATTTTCCTTTTTGATGGAGTCTTTGCTTTTGGGATCAAGGTCATGCTGGCCTCAAAAAATGAGTTTGGAAGATTTCCTTCTGTTTCTATTTTTGAACAGTTTCAGGAGAATAGGTATTAATTCCTCTTGAGATGTTTGGTAGAATTCCCCTGGGAAGCCATCTGGCCTTGGGCTCTTGTTTGTCAGGAGGTTTTGATGACTGCTTCAATATCCTTACTGGCTATGGGTCTGTTCAGGTTTTCTATTTTTTCCTGGTTCAGTTTGGGTAGTTTATACAGCTCTAGGAATGCATCCATTTCTTTCAGATTGTCAAATTTGCTGGCATATAGTTGCTCATAATATGTTCTTATACTTGTTGGCATTTCTTTGGTGTTGGTTGTGATCTCTCCTCTTTTACTCATGATTTTATTGATATGGGTCCTTTCTCTTTTCTTTTTGATAAATCTGGCCTGGGGTTCCTCAATCTTATTAATTCTCTCAAAGAACCAGCTCCTAGTTTCGTGGATTTGTTCTACTGTTCTTTTGGTTTCTATTTCATCAATTTCTGCTCTGATCTTTATGATTTCTCTTCTCCTGCTGTTGTTTCTCCAGCTCCTTTAGGTGTAGAGTTAGGTTGTGTACTTGAGACCTTTCTTGTTTCTTGAGAAAGGCTTGTATCACTATATACTTTTCTTTCAGGACCGCCTTTGCTGTGCCTCAAATATTTTGAACAGTTGTGCTTTCATTACCATTTGTTTCCATGAATTTTTTCAATTCTTCTTTAATTTCCTGGTTGACCCATTCATTCTTTAGTAGGATGCTCTTTAGCCTCCATGTATTTTAGTTCTTTCCAACTTTTCTCTTGTGATTGAGTTCTAGCTTCAGAGCATTGTGGTCTGAAAATATTCAGGGAATGATCCCAATCTTTTGGTACTGGTTGAGACCTGATTTGTGATCTAGGATGTGATCTATTCTGGAGCATGTTCCATGTACACTGAAGAGGAATGTCCTATTCTGTTGCTTTGGGATGGAATGTTCTGAATATATCTGTGATGTCCATCTGGTCCAGTGTGTCATTTAAGGCCTTTTTCCTTATTGATCTTTTGCTTGGATGACCTATCCATTTCAGTGATGGGGGTGTTAAATTCCCCTACTATTACTGTATTATTGTTGATGTGTTTCTTTGATTTTGTCATTAATTGGTTTATATAATTGGCAGCTTTCCATGTTGGGGCTTAGACATTTAAAATTGTTAGATCTTCTTATTGGACAGACACTTGAAGTATGATATAGTGTCCTTCTTCATCTCTTACTAGAGTCTTTGGCTTAAAATCTAATTTATCTGATATAAGGATTGCCACCCCAGCTTTCTTTTGATGTCCATTAGCATTGTTTTCCACCTCCCCACTTTAAATCTGGAGGTGCCTTTGGGTCTAAAATGCGGTTCTGCAGACAGCAAATTGATGAGATTTGGTTTCTTATCCATTCTGATACCCTGTGTCTTTTGATTGGGGCATTTAGCCCATTTACATTCAGGGGAATTATTGAAAGAAAGGAATTGAGTGTCATTTTATTTCCTGTAAGGAATAAATGACAGTTACTGTACATTGTCTCTGTTCCTTTCTGATCTACAACATTTAAGCTCTCTTTGTGTAGAGGATCCCTTTCAATATTTCTTGTAGGGCTGGTTTGGTGTTTGCAAATTCTTTTAGCTTTTGTTTGTCATGGAAGCTTTTTATCTCTCCTTCTATTTTTAATGGTATCCTTGCTGGATATAGTATTCTTGGCTGCTTGTTTTTCTCCTTTAGTGCTCTGAATATATCATGCCAGTCCTTTCTGACCTGCCAGGTCTCTGTGGATAAGTCTGATGCCAATCTAGTATTTCTACCATTGTATGTTATTGACTTCTTGTCCCGAGCTGCTTTCAGGATTTTCTCTTTGTCACTAAGACTTGTAAGTTTTACTATTAGATGATGGGGTGTGGGCCTATTTTTATTGATTTTGAGAGGGGTTCTCTGTGCCTCATGGATTTTGATTCTTGTTCCCTTTGCCATATTAGGGAAATTCTGTACTATAATTTGCTCCAGTATACCTCTGCCCCACTCTCTCTTTTTTCTTCTTCTGGGATCCCAGTTATTCTAATATTGTTTCATCTTATGGTATCACTCATCTCTTGAATTCTTCCCTCATGGTCCAGTAGTTGTTTGTCTCTCTTTGGCTCAGCTTCTTAATTCTCTGTCATTTGGTCTTCTATATCACTAATTCTCTCTTCTGCCTCATTAATCCTAGCAGAAAGAGCCTCCATTTTTTATTGCAGTTCATTAATCACTTTTTAAATTTCAACTTGGTTAGGTTTTAGGTATTTTCTTTCTCCAGAAAGGGATTCTCTAATATCTTTTATTCTAATATCTTTATTAGATATTTACTTATCTTTTATTCTAATATATTTATTTCTCTAATATCTTCCATGCCTTTTTCGAGCCCAGTTAGCACCTTGAGAATCATCATTCTGAACTCTAGTTCTGACAATTGCCAATGTCCATATTGATTAGGTCCCCAGCCACCAGTATGTGTGTATACACACACACACACACACACACACACTCACACACATATATTAGGCTAGTGAATAGAACAGAGCCACCCACTTGATTTTGGGTGTATTTTGTCTCTTAGAAGAAACTACCTCCCAAAATTATAAAGAAAGAAAAACTTATATATATATATATATATATATATATATATATATATATATATATATATACACACACACACAAAAATAAGGGTAGACACGGTGAAGGGATGGAGTATGAGTGTAATGATGAAAATTTTAAAGAAATTCTTAAAAAGGAATTGATAAGTTGGTTGGAAAAAGAAAAAAAAAAGGGAGGAGGGAACGTGTTCTGGCTGGAGACCAGAACAAAGCCATATGCTAGATTTGGGTATATTTTGATCTACTAGAAGAAATTGTATCGCAAAATTAAAAAAAAAACATATATGTATACAAGAAATTAGGTTAAATACACTGTTAAATACAATGAAGGGATAAAATATGACTATAACAATGAAGGTATAAAAAGATTTTTTAAGAAAGCTATTGTGAAGATAAACTAGTTAAAAAACATTAAAAGAGGAAAGAAAAAAGTTAAAAAATAGAATAAGAAAAAATAAAATTAAAAAATAATTAATTTAACTTTGTAAGACTAAAGGATCATGGGGGAAAAGTCATGAATTTTATGTGTTCCTTTCCCCTAGCTCTGGAGTTCCACTGTTCTCCTTGATCCATGAACTTGGTCTTGGGGGGTGTTCTTGCTGATCTGTGGGAGGGGCCTGTTGCAATGATTCTCAATTGTCTTGGTCTGAGGTAGAATTGCACCAACTTGCATGGGGTTGGGCTAAGTAATCTACTCGGGTTCGCTCTTGGGAGTTTTGTTCCCTGAATACTTTCCCTAGAGCTTTGGAGGACGAGAATGAAAATGGTGGCCTCTCAATTTCCGGCCTGGAAGAGCTGAGAGATCGGGGCCCCATCCTCAGTGCAGCTTCAGAGAAAAGCAGCCAATCACTCCCATCTCCCTGGTATGATAATTGACTCTCTCTGACTTATTTCACTCAGCATAATTTCCTTCAGTCCTGTCCATGTTGATACATAGGATGGGTATTCATCCTTTCTGATGGAGGCATAATACTCCATTGTATATATGGATATCTTCTTTATCCATTCATCTGTTGAAGAATGTCTTGGCTATTTCTGCAGTTGGGCAATTGTGGCCATTGCTGCTATGAACGTTGGGGTACAGATGGTCCTTTTTTTCCCCTACATCTATATCTTTGGGGGTAAATACCAAGTATTACTTTTAAATCCTTTCAACCTCCATAGGATCTGTAGTGACGATGACTCTTGTGTCCGATATTAATGTACCTTTTCTCTTTTTCTTTCATTTTTCTCCAGGCTAGAGTTTATCCATTTCACTGATATTTACAAGGAACGAGCTTGTGTCTTGGTTTTGTGGATTTGGTCTGAGAACTTCCCATGTTCCATTTCATTGGTATCTGCAATAATATTGTTTTTTTCTCTTGCTTGCTTTATATGATACTAATTCTTGCCTTGTTTTCTAAGAAGGAAGCCTAGTCACTTTATGTCTCTCTGATTTTCCAACACACAACTTTCAGTACAATCAATTCCCCCAAGCCGTACCTTTCCATAAATGTTTGTCAAGGTATATTCACATCTCATTTAGCTCAAAATATTTTAACGTTTCCCTTGAAACAACTTCTTTGGCCATTGTGTTATTGAGAAATATATTTTTAAATCTCCAGCTCTTTGGGGATTCTCCAAGATTTCTTCCTATTTTTTTGATCTCTAGTTTAATTTCATAGAGGTCTGAGAGCAGCTGTTGTATTACTTCTACTCTTTTAAATGTGTTGGGGTGTGTTTTACAGCCCAGAATGTGGTCTCTTTTGCTGAATGTTCCACGTGAGCTTGAGAAAATGGTGTATCCTACTATACATAGTAGAAATGTGAACCATCCTACTATACATAGTAGGATACATATATATAGAGACTAGAGTCTCTGCTCCAGTGCTCCAGGAAAGCTCGATTTCCTGTGTTCCCTTTTCTGTCTCCTGAGGGCCATGGTTTGCCCTGTGTCCTCCCATCTCCTATGTATCCCAGAGGAAAGGTTGATTTTTCAGTGTCTTTAGCCTTTCTCTTGTCCTTAGGAAGAAGAGGTGATTTCCATGTTCCTTGCACATGGAAGCCTCTCCTTTTGCCTTCATGTGCCTTCAATCTCCCTTCTCCTGGCATGTGTCTTGAGTTTAATATATTTGGGTACATGGTGCTTTCATTCATATAACTACTTTTCCAAGGCAGCTAAGAAGAATGTGTCTAGATGTAAGCTTCTAAAATGTAAGCTTCTAAAACACACATTTTCTTTTACATTACATCTTTTACATCTTTTGGCTGTTATCCCATATTACAAGTGTACTAAAATATCAGAAACATGCTTTCACCCAACCTGTTACCCACCCCCAGAGGTATAGACTGGTGAAAAGAGAAAAAAAATAGATATATACACATTGAGTATCCAGCCTTTCACATACAATGATAGGCAAAAAGATCCATTGACAGAGATGGATCAAAAAGCAAGTCCATAGGGAGTTGATACCATAGCAAAAAAAATGAAAGGTAAAGTTTTGAGATGAAAAGAGAAATTTAAAAATTATGTATATAGATCATTGCATCCTTGTGCATATAGTGCCAGCTTTAAAAAAGAAGTTTCTACTGATGTTGTTTTGAAGTAATGCACAGCTCTGGTCTGGTGAGTCTTCACCCAGAGCTCTTTTCAAAGGTGAAGCTAAGGTCATTTTCATGACTTGGAAACAGGCCTTAGTTTGACATGCTTACTTTAGAAGGAATAAATACCACGAGATGATTCCGTTCACAGATTTTGGAACACCCATATGTTATGTAGGCAATCCCTCTCCCTAGCAAGCAGGTGTTCATCGTGTTTGACCAGATAGGTGTTGGGTCAGGCAACTAACACATTCTGGAAGCATCATGCACATTATTTTGGGAAATGGTCACTTAGTGTATACTTAGCCAGTCACCAAAAGATTTCTGAGACCTTTGTCTGACTCCTTCAACACCGGGTCTGGCTTAAGATAAAGTGGTCGTTTTTAGACAGAGAAGCTGTGGGTCATGGAAAAAGCACTGCCCCGGGAGCTTGGAGGCCAGGGTTTGAATGCAGCTCTGAGTTTTGTGAAGTTATAGGATCTCAGACAAGGCATCTCACCTCTAAGTAACCTTCCTGAGCATTTACATGGCATGATTTACTTCCACAAACCATTCAACCCTCACCACCAATGTAGGGGTTTGCTTGTTAAAGGCACTCTTCAGATGGAGAAACTGAGGCACAGAGATGAATGTGCCTAGGCACACAAGCTCTTAAGTGGAAATGCCAAAATGTGAACCCAGTTGTGGGACCCATGCTGATCCTCTGAGATACTGAATTGCACTCAGCATGCTGAAAAGGGTAGCTCTGAGCCATGGGTTCAATAGAAACCATGGAAGGTCTTTCCAAGGCCTGTATAGATTTCTAAACTGCATGAGTCTACAGAAATCCCAAACACTGTCTATCATCATAAGGTGATGG
>PISX010037487.1:0-11012 GCA_004024625.1 Mellivora capensis
GGGGCCTTGGAGGTCTCTCTATATCTGTAGGGTTGTGGCCAACGGAATCGGCAAAGTTTTTGTGGAGAGGGCAGGCAAAGTATTGTGGTGTGGCTCCAGGGGCCCCAGCCTAGAGGGTGTGTGGGTCAGGGCTTTGGGGCCAGAAGTCTGAAAACACAAAATTGGTGTAGGATCTGTTCTGAGGGTATGGAAGGCTCGATCTCCAGACCGAGAAGGGGTCTTGTCGAAATATGAAAGAAGGGTGCGTGTGAGATCATTGCTCAGGCTTTTGTCTCTGGATTTTGTGTCATGCAGGACCGTGGAATGCAGGGGTGGTGGCATGGGCCATAGTGGAGTCTCCCTCTCTGGGGAATTGGCCCGGCTCTCAAGAGGGTAGGGCCATTCTGTGGGAAGGGAGGAGTCCTTTTTTCTACCTCAGGTTCCCTCCAAAAGACAGATTCCCAGCAGAGCCCTAGGTACGGGCAACTGGAAAACGTGACCTCATGTTAGGATTGGGGGCCTCAGGGCATGGCAAGCCCCATATGTGGGCTCTTGCTCCAGCTACTGAGAGTCCTTACTTGAACACGGGGCTCACGCTGAGGGTCACAATGCGTAATTGTGCCCAAGGCGGCCCTCATGCATGGGCGTGGCCTCATGAGCCATGCAGATCTCTCCCACCCTGATGTTTGACACCATGACAACAGCAAGTATCCTGCCATACAATAGGAGCAGCTCGGATTTGTGCATCAAGTTCCCCCCGGGGCAGTGATTGGAGATCAGATCTTGGTTCAGATACCTGAAAATCCAGGTTGGGAAGAGATGAAGGCCTAAGGCCATGGCAGGTCAGATGTTCTGGTTGTGCAGCCAGCTGTCTGGGTGTCTGTTGGGAGGTCTCAGCTTAGGCTGTGTCAGAAGAACATTAGTGCCCAGGTCATTATATGAAATTGGGGTGCGGTCACTTGGTCTTGCAGCTTGATCCTCATTTGGGGTCTCTGGGCAGCCCCAGAGGGCAAAGCAAAGTTTTTCCTCTGGAGAGCAGGCAGAGTGCTGCGGTGTGGCTCCGGAATTCCCAATCTGGGTGGTTGTGGGCCAGGAGTGTGCGGACAGAAGTTTGAAAACACAAGCTGGAGGTAGGTTTCGGGCCGAGGGCACAGTAGTCCTATCCTGCAGGGGATGAATCGAGATCTCCTTCATCTTTAGTCAGGGCAAGGATCAGATGTTGGCTCAGGCTGGAGTTTGTGTCCATGATATCCTCTTCAGGATGTGGTGGCCTCATGAGGCCATGGAGCTTATCTCACGCTGGGTACTATGAGTTGCTCCAAGCTGCAAGGTTTCCTTCTGCGGGACAGTCGAGTCCTGTGGGTTGGCTCCAGGAAGCCCCATTCTGAAAGACTCGAGAGAAGGTTTCTAAGGATGGATGCCTGGACGCCTGACTTCGAAATCCTATTGGCTCCTATCAACAAGGCCTTTTCCATCTGCTGGCTCTTGGGTGAGCTACCCACGGGGCTGAGTTGACATGTATTCTCATGAGGATGTGTCAGAGTGTGGCTTCGTGTCAAAGGAGATTTTGGAATGTGACGGTGGCTCTGGGGCCCTTCAGGATACTCCTACCCAGAGGGATTGACATAGATCCAAAGATCTAGCTTCCCTTGTAGAGATGAGAGGTGTTCTGTTTGGAGCCTCAGGAAAGCCCCATATGCTGGTATTTGAAACCTAGCCTCAGAGGACAGATGCCTGGAAACCAAAGCTAGGGTACAGTTTCGGTCCCAAGTGACTGACCCTTTCCATCGTCTTCCACTGGGGACATCTGTCTGCATGTCTGATTGGAGGGAGTTGCTCAGCTTGTGTCAGCATGCCCTTGTTTGTCCATGCAGTCTTGCACTATTGGAAGGCCTCGGGGGCCCTGGAGGTTTCTCCTAATCTGTAGGGTTGTGGCCAATATAATGGGCACAGTTTCCTTGGGAGTGCAGGCACAGTATTGCAGAGTGCCTCCAGGGTCCCCAGCCTAGTGGTTGTGTGGGGCAAGTCTTTGGGTTAGTGTGAGGACAGAAGTCGGAAAGCAAAAGCTGGAGATAGGTTTCAGGCCGAGGCATAGCAGGCCTACCATGCAGGGGATGAATTGAGATCTCCTGCATCAGAATCAGGGCGAGTGTCAGACGTTGGCTCAAGCTGGAGTTTGGTTACATGATGACCCCTTCAGGAGGTGGGGTCTGATGAGGTCACGGATCTTATCCCATGCTGCGGGTTGTGAGCTGCTCCAAACCGCCAGGTTGCCTTCTGCAGGACAGTCAAGTCCTGTTGGTTGGCTCCAGGAAACACCATACTGTAAGATGCGAGAGAAGCATTCAAAGGATAGCTGCCAGAATGCCCCACCTCGAATTCCTATTGGGTCCTAACAACAAGGCCTTTTCGATCTGCTGACTCTTTGGTGAGCTACCTAGGGGGCTTAGTTGAAAAGCACTCTCATGAGGATGGGTCCTAATGTGGGTTGGTGTCCATGGAGACCTTGGAATGTGGCGGTGGCTCAGGGCCTCTTCAGGATTCTCCTACCTGGAGGGATTGACGCGGCTCCAAAGAGCAAACTTCCCTTGTAGAGACGAGAAGTGTTCTGTTTGGAGCCTCAGGAAAGTCCCATAGGCTGGTATTCAAAACCAGGCCTCAAAGGACAGACGCCTGGATACCAAAGTTAGGGTTCAGTTTCAGGCCTAAGGGCCTGTCCGGTTCCATCGACTCCCTCTGGGGAAATCTGTCTGCTTCTCTGATTGGAGGGATTTGCTCAGCTTGTATCAGTATGCCGCTGTTTGTCCAGGGTGGATTGCATTATTGGGATGTCATCGGGGGCCTTGGAGTTTTCTCTATATCTGTAGGGTGGTGGCCAAACAAAACGGGCACAGTTTTTGTGGAGAGGGCAGGCGCAGTATTGGGGTGTGGCTCCAGGGGCCCCAGTCTAGAGGGTGTGTGGGTCAGGGCTTTGGGGCCAGAAGTCTGAAAACACAAACTCGGCTTAGGTTCTGTTGGGAGGGTATAGAAGGCTTGATCTCCAGACCGTGAGGGGATCTCGTCGAAATATGAAAGAAGGGTGCATGTGAGATGGTTGGTTAGGCTTTTGTCTCTGGATTTTGTGTCAAGCAAGGCCGTGGAATGCAGGGTTGGTGGCATGGGCCATAGAGGAGTCTCCCTCTCTGGGGAATTGGTCCAGCTCTCAAGAGGGTAGGGCCATTCTGTGGGAAGGGAGGAGTCCTGTTTTCTGCCTCAGGGTCCCGGCAAAAGACTGATTCCAGAGCAGAGCCCTGGGTATGGGCGACTGGAAATCTTGACCTCTTGTTAGGATTGGGGGCCTCGGAGCATGGCAAGCCCCATATGCGGGCTCTTGGTCCAGCCTCTGAGAGCCCTTACTTGAACATGGGACTCACGCTGAGGGTCACAAGGCGGCCCTCAAGCATGGGCGTGGCCTCATGGTCCATGCAGGTCTCTCCTACACTGAAGGTTTGACACCATGACAGCAGCAAGTGTCCTACCATGGAGCAGGAGGAGCTCTGATTTGGGCATCAAGTTCCCCCCGGGGCAGGAATTGGATATCAGGTCTAGGTTCAGATGCCTGAAAACCCAGGTAGGGAAGAGATGACGGCCTAAGTCCATGGCAGGTCAGATGTGCTGGTTGTGTGGCCAGCTGTCTGGGGGTCTATCGTGAGGTCTGGGCTGAGGCTATGTCAGAAGAGCATTAGTGCCCAGGGCATCCTACAAAATTGGGATGGGGTCGCTGGGTTGTTCGGCTTGATCCTCATTTGAGGTCTCTGGGCAGCCCCAGAGGGCAACGCAAAGTTTTTCCTCTGGAGAGCAGGCAGAGTGCTGCAGTGTGGCTCCTGACTTCCCAATCAGGGGGCTTGTGGGCCAGGAGTGTGAGGACAGAAGTCTGAAAACACAAGCTGGATATAGGTTTCGGGCCCAGTGCACAGCAGGCCTGCCATGCAGGTGCTGAATCGAGATCTCCTTCATCTGAAGTCAGGGCGAGGATCAGACGTTGGTTCAGGCTGCAGTTTGTGTCCATGATGGCCCCTTCAGGATGTGGGGGCCTCATGAGGTCATGGAGCTTATCCCACGCTGGGGACTGTGACCTTCTCCAAACCGCAAGGTTTCCTTCTGCAGGATAGTCGAGTCCTCTTGGTTGGCTGCCGGATACCCCATTCGGAAAGACTTGAGAGAAGGGTTCTAAGGATGGATTCCTTGACGCCCCAGCCCGAATTCTTATTGGCTCCTATCAACCAGGCCTTTTCCATCTGCTGGCTCTTGGATGAGCTACCAGGGGACTGAGGTGACATGGGCTCTCATGAGGATGGGTCAGAGTGTGGCTTCGTGTCCATGGAGACCTTGGAAAGTGGCGGTGGCTCAGGGGCCATTCAGGATAATCCTACCCGGAGGGATTGATATAAATACAAAGAGCAAACGTCCCTTATAGAGATGAGAGTTGTTCTGCTTGGAGTCTCAAGAAAGCCCCATATGCTGGTATTTGAAACCAAGCCTCAGAAGATAGATGCCTGGAAACCAAATCTAGGGTTCAGTTTCGGTCCTAAGGAACTGTCAGGCTTCATCGTCTTCTGCTGGGGACATCTGTCTACATGTCTGATTGGAGGGAGTTGCTCAGCTTGTGTCAGCATGGCCGTCATGTCCAGGGTGGATTGCACTATTGGGATGGCATCGGGGGCTTTGGAGGTTTCTCCTAATCTGTAGGGTGGTGGCCAATGGAATGGGCACAGTTTTCTTGGAGAGGGCAGGTGCAGTATTTCGGTGTGGCTCTTGATTTTGTGTCATGCAGGGCCGTGGATAGCAAGGGGGGCCCCCATGTGCCATGGAGGAGTCTCCCTCTCTGGGGAATTGGCCCGGCTCTCAAGAATGTGGGGCCATTTTGTGGGAAGGGAGGAGTCCTGTTTTCTGCCTCAGGGTCCCCCCAAAAGACGGATTCCAGAGCATGGCCCTATTTCCGGGCGACTGGAAAAACCTAACGTCTGGTTAGGATTACGGGCCTCAGGTCATGGTAAGCCCCATATGCGGGCTCTTTGTCCAGCCACTGAGAGGCCTTACTTGAACAGGGGCTCACGCTGAAGGTCATAATGCATAATTGTGCCCAAGGAGGCCCTCAAGCATGGGCGTGGCCTCATGGCCCATGCAGGTCTCTCCTACACTGAAGGTTTGACACCATGACAACAGCATGTGTCCTGTCATGGAGCAGGAGGAGCTCTGATTTGTGCATCAAGTTCCCACCGGGGCAGGGATTGGAAATCCGGTTAGGTTCAGATGCCTGTAAACCCAGGTTGGGAAGTGATGACGGCCTAAGTCCATGGCAGGTCAGATGTGCTGATTGCGAGGCCAGCTGTCTGGGTGTCTGTCGGGAGATCTGGGCTGAGGCTGTGTCAGAGGAGCATTAGTGCCCAGGGCATCCTATGAAATTGGGTGCATTCGCTGGGTCGTGCGGCTTGATCCTCATTTGGGGTCTCTGGGCAGCCCCAGAGGGCAAAGCAAAGTTTTTCCTCTGGAGAGCAGGCAGAGTGCCACAGTGGGACCCAGAATACCCAATCTGGGGGGCTGTGTGCCAGGAGTGTGAGGACAGAAGTCTGAAAACTCAAGCTGCACATAGATTTCGGGCTGAGGGCACAAAAGTCCTACCGTACAGGGGCTGAATCGAGATCTCTTTCATCTGAAGTCAGGGCGAGCATCAGATGTTGGCTCAGGCTGGGGTTTGTGTCCATCATGGCCCCTTCAGGATATGGGGGCCTCATGAGGCCATGGAGCTTATCCCATGCTTGGGACTGTAAGCCTGTAAGTTGCTCCACATCACAAGGTTTCCTTCTCCAGGACAGTCGAGTCCTTTTGTTTTGCTCCAGAAAGCCCCATATAGAGAGACTCGAGAGAAGAGTTCAAAGGATGGATGCCAGGATGCCCCACCTCGAATTCCTATTGGTTCCTAACAACAAGGCCTTTTCCATCTGCTGGCTCTTGGGTGAGCTACCCAGGGGGCTGAGGTGACATTGACACTCATGAGGATGGGTCAGAGTGTGGCTTCGTGTCCATGGAGACCTTGGAATGTGGTGGTGGCTCGGGGCCCTTCAGGATACTCCTACCCGGAGGGATTGACATAGATTCAAAGAGCAACCTTCCCTTGTAGAGATGAGAGGTGTTCTGTTTGAAGCCTCAGGAAAGCCCCATATGCTGGTATTTGAAACCAAGCCTCAAAGGACATACGCCTAGAAACCAAAGCTAGGGTACAGTTTCGGTCCTAAGGGACTGTCCCTTTCCAACGTCTTCCACTGGGGATATCTGTCTGCATGTCTGATTGCAGGGAGTTGCTCAACTTGTGTCAGCATGTCCCAGTTTGTCTAGGGAGTCTTGCACTACTGGGAAGGCCTCGGGGGCCCTGGAGGTTTCTCCTAATCTGTAGGGTTGTGGCCAATATAATGGGCACAGTTTCCTTGGAATTTGCAAGCAGAGTATTGCGGAGTGGCTCCAGGGCCCCAGCCTAGATATGGTGTGGGCTAGATCTTTTGGGCCAAAAGACTGAAAGCAAAAGCTGGAGATAGGTTTTGGACGAGGGCACAGCAGGCCTACCATGCAGGGGCTGAATCGAGATCTCCTGCATTAGAAGTCAGGGGGAGGATCAGACATTGGCTCAAGCTGGAGTTTCTGTACACGATGACCCCTTCAGGATGTGGGGGTCTGATGAGGCCATGGAGCTTATCGCATGCTGGTGCTTGTGAGCTGCTCCAAACCGCAAGGTTTCTTTCTGCAGGACAGTCAAGTCCTGTTGGTTGGCTCTAGAAAGCCCCATACAGAGAGACTCAAGAGGAGAGTTCAAAGGATGGACGCCAGGATGCCCCACCTCGAATTCCTATAGGCTGCTAACAAAAAAGCCTTTTCCATCTCTGGTTCTTGGGTGAGCAACCCAAGGGGCTGAGTTGACATAGACTCTCATGAGGATGGGTCCTACTGTGGGTTGGTGTCCATGGAGATCTTGGAATGTGGTGGTGGCTCAGGGGCCCTTCAGAATTATCTTACCTGGAGGGATTGTCACAGCTCCAAAGAGCAAGCTTCCCTTGTAGAGATGAGAGGTGTTCTGTTAGGAGCCTCAGGTTAGCCCCATATGCTGGTATTCGAAACCAGGCCTCTGAGGACAGATGCCTTGAAACCAAAGCTAGGGTTCTGTTTCAGGCCGAAGGGTGTCCGTTTCCATTGCCTTCCTTTGGGGACATCTGTCTGCATGTCTAATTGGAGAGAGTTGCTCAGCTTGTATCAGAATGCCCCTGTTTGTCCAGGGTGGATTGCACTATTTGGATGGCATCGGGGGCCGAGGACGTTTCTCCTAAGCTGTAGTTTGGTGGCCAAGCTGTAGGAATGGGCACAGTTCTTGGAGAGGGCAGGTACAGTATTGTGGTGTGGCTCCAGAGGCCACAGCCTAGAGGATGTGTGGGCCAGGGCTTTGGGGCCAGAAGTCTGAAAACACAAACTGTTCCGAGGAAGATCGATCTCCAGACTGTGAAGTGATCTCATCGAAATATGAAAGAACGGTGTGTGTGAGATGGTAGCTTAGGCTTTTTTCTCTGGATTTTGTGTCAAACACAAACTCGTCGTATGTTCTGTTCTGAGGGTATGGATGGCTCGATCTCCAGACCGTGAAGGGATCTCGTCGAAATATGAAAGACGAGTGTGTGTGAGATGGCTGCTCAGGCTTTTGTCTCTGGATTTTGTGTCATGCAGGGCCGTGGAATGCAGGGGTGGCCGCATAGGCCATGAAGGAGTCTCCCTCTCTGGGGAATTGGCCCAGCTCTCAAGAGTGTGGGGCCATTCTGTGGGAAGGGAGGAGTCCTGTTTTCTGCATCAGGGTCCCTCCAAAAGACGGATTCCAGGCAGAGCCCTGGGTACGGGCAACTGGAAAACCTGACCTCTTGTTAGGACTGGGGGCCTCGGGGCATGCAGCCCCATTAGCAGGCTCTTGGTCCAGCCACTGAGAGGCCTTACTTGAACACGGGGCTCACGCTGAAGGTCACAATGCATAATTGTTCTCAAGGCGGCCATCAAGCATGGCCGTGGCCTCATGAGCTATGCAGGTCTCTCCTACCCTGAAGGTTTGACACCATGACAACAGCAAGTGTCCTGCCATGGAGCAGGAGGAGCTCTGATTTGGGCGTCAAGTTCCCCCCGGGGCAGGGATTGGAGATCAGGTCTAGGTTCAGATGCCTGAAAACCCTGGTTGGGAAGAGATGACAGCCTAAGTCCATGGCAGTTCAGATGTGCTGTTTGGGCGGCCAGCTGTCTGGCTGCCTGTTGGGAGGTCTGGGCTGAGGCTGTGTCAGAAGTACATTTGTGCCCAGGGCATCCTATGAAATAGGAGTACTTTTGCTGGGTCGTGCAGCTTGATCCTCATTTGGGGTCTCTGGGCAGCCCCAGAGGGCAAAGCAAAGTTTTTCCTCTGGAGAGCAGGCAGAGTGCTGCAGTGTGTCTCTTGAATTCCCAGTCTGGGGGACTTGAGGGCCAGGAGTGTGAGGACAGAAGTCTGAAAACAAAAGCCGGAGATAGGTTTCGGGCCCAGGGCACAGCAGGCCTACCGTGCAGGGGCTGAATCGAGATCTCTTATATCTGAAGTCAGGGCGAGGATCAGGTGTTGGCTCAGGCTGGAGTTTGTGTCCATGATGGCTCCTTCAGCATGTGAGGGCCTCATGAGGCCATCGAGCTTATCCCACGCTGTTGGCTGTGAGCTCCTCCAAACTGCAAGATTTCCTGCTGGGGGACTGTCAAGTCCTGTTGTTTGGCTCGAGGACACTGCATTCGGAAAGACTCAAGAGAAGGGTTCTAAGGATGGATGCCTGGACGACCCACATTGAATTATCATTGGCTCCTAGCAAAAAGGTCTTTTTCATCTGCTGGCACTTGGTTGAGCTAACCAGGGGGCTGATTTGACATGGAAGCTCATGAGGATGGTTCAGAATGTCGGTTGATGTCCATGGAGACCATGGAATGTGCCGGTGCCTCAGGGGCCCTTCAGGATTTTCCTACCCAGAGGGTTTGACATGGCTCCAAAGAGCAAGCTTACCTTTTAGAGACGAGAGGTGTTCTCTTTGGTGCCTTAGGAAAGTTCCATATGCTGGAATTCGAAACCATGCCTCAGAGGAGAGACACCTGGAAACCAAAGATAGGGTTAAGTTTCGGGCCAAAGGGCCTGTCTGGTTCCATCGCCTTCCTCTGGGGACATCTGTCTGCGTGTCTGATTGGAGGGAGTTGATCAGCATGTGTCAGAATGCCCCAGTTTGTCCAGGTAGTCTTGCACTATTGGGATGGCCTCGGGGTACCTGAAGGTTTCTCGTAAACTGTAGGGTGGTTTCCAATGGAATGGGCCCAGTTTTCGCGGAGAGTGCAGGCGCAGTATGGTGGTGTGGCTCCAAGGACCCCAGCCTAGTGGGTGTGTGAGCCAGGGTTATGGGGCCAGAATTCTGAAAACGCTTAGGTTTTCTCAGCTTAGGTTTTGTTCTGAGGGTATGGAATGCTCGATCTCCAGACCGTGAGGGGATCTCGTCGGGATATGAAAGAAGGGCGTGTGAGTCGATTACTTAGGCTTTGTCTTTGGATTTTGTGTCAAGAAGGGCTGTGGAATGCAGTGGTGGCCACATGGGCCCTGGAGGAGTCTCCCTCTTGGGGAATTGGCCTGGCTCTCAAGAGTTTGGGGCCATTCATTGGGAAGGGTGGAGTCCTGTGCTCTACCTCAGGTGTCCCTCCAAAAGACAGATTCCAGAGCAGAGCCCAGGATATGGGCGACTGGGAATCCTGACCTCTGGTTAGAATTGTGGGCCTCGGGGCATGGCAAGCCCCATATGTGGGCTCTTAGTCCAGCCACTGATTGGCCTTACTTGAACACGCAGCTCACACTGAGGGTCACGATGCGTGTTTGTGCCCAAGGCGGCCCTCAAGCATGGGCGTGACCTCATGGGCCATGCAGGTCTCTCCTACCCTGAAGGTTTGACACAATGCCAACAGGAAGGTGTCCTGCCATGGGGCAGGAGGAACTCTGATTTGTACATCATTTTCCACCCTCGGCAGGTATTAGAGATCAGGTCTAGTTTCAGATGTCTGAAAACCCAGGTTGGGAAGAGATGACGGCCCAAGGCCATGGCAGGTCAGATGTGCTGGTTTGTGTCCAGTTATCTGGGTGTCTGTCGGAAGGTCTAGGCTGAGGCTATGTCAGACAGAGCATTAGTGCCCAGGGCATCCTATCATATTGGGGTGCGGTCAAAGAGTCATGTGACTTGATTCTCATTTGGGGACGCTGGGCAGCCCCAGAGGGCTCAGCTTGTGTCAGAATCCCCTGTTTCTCCAGGGAGCCTTGCGCTATTGGGATGGCTTAGGGGGCCCTGGAGGTTTCTCCTAATCTGTAGGGTTGTGACCAACAGAATGTGCACATTTGCCTTGGATAGGGGAGGCACAGTGTTGCAGTGTAGCTCTGGCACCACAACCTAGAGGTTTTTTGAGCCAGGGTATGGGGCCAGAAGTCTCAAAGCACCAACTCGGCTTAGGTTTTGTTCCAAGGGTATGGAAGGCTCGATTTCCAGACCGTGAGGGGATCTCTTCGGGATATGAAAGAAAGGCGTGTGTGAGACGATTGCTCAGGTTGTTGTCTCTGGATTTAGTCTCAAGCACAGCTGTGAAATGCAGGGGTGGCCGAATGGGCCATGGAGGAGTCTCCCTCTCTGGTAAATTGACCCAGCTCAAAATAGTTTTGGGCTCTCAAGAGTCTGGGGTGGTTCTGTGGGAAGGGAGGATTCCTGTTACTGCCTCAGGTGTCCCTCCAAATGAGGGATTCCAGAGCAGAGCCCTGGGTATGGGCCACTGGGAAACCCAACTTCTGGTTAGGATTAGGGGCTAGTGGCATGGCTCTTGGTCTGGGACTCCCACTGAGGGTCACCATGCCTGTTTGTGCCCAAGGTGGCCCTCAAACATGGGCGTGTCCTCATTGGCCATGCAGGTTTCTCCTACCCTGAAGGCTTCAACCATGC
>PISX010037488.1:0-11014 GCA_004024625.1 Mellivora capensis
GGACTGAATAAGACAAAATCACAGAGGAAGACAAACCATAAGAGTCTCTTAATCACAGGAAACAAACTGGGGGGGGGGGGGTTGCTGGAAGGGGGTTGAGGGATGGGGTCACTGGGGGATGGGCATGAAGGAGGGCACATGGTGCAATGAGCCCTGGGTATTGCATAACACTGATGAATCACTGAACCGATAATATATTATGTGTTAATTAACTGAATTAAAATAGTTAAAAAAAAAAAAAAAAGGAGCCCATCTCGACAGCCAGCTGACCAGCAGGGTGCCCGTGGGTTGAAGAACCGTGCTCCGGGGATGACCCTGGACCTGCACCTCGAGATCGCCTCAAAGGGAGGTCTACACGCAGGGTCCGGGGTGGGGGGTCTCCTGACCCCACTGCCACTGAAAGGCAGAATAAATGTGTATTCATGGCTCTGCCTCTGCCTTGAAAACCTTGCTCTGCTCTGTTGTTACTGTTGTTACAGAGATTGGCCCTCCAGCCTCTTCCCGCTGTGTGCTTCCTTCCGGCAGAGCATCTGGCTCAGGCATTGAAAACCTGAGGAGGATCCGTAGCTCATTTTACCAAAAATATGCAAACAGCTCACTTTTAATAGGGTTTCTTTATGAAGTACACCAATAAATCATGCCTTTGGGTTCCCTTTGCAGTATGAAAAATAAACTGGAGAATGAAGTCCGTGGGTCTAGCGTCCACTGTCCATCACCTGCCAGTCATGTGTCTCTCTCCCTCTCTTGGTCTCTCTGTCTCTCTATCTCTGTCATCTCTTTGGTTAAATGAAATGAATACCATCAGTTGACTCTTCTGAAGACTCTACCTCCGTTGGGGCATTCACCCCATATTGTACAAGCTGTTCACACTCATTCCTGCCTCCCCACACCTTCCCTGCTTCTTCAACCTGTAAAGTAAAATCAAAGAGATGCCCGGATGGCTCTGCTGGCCAAGCAGCTGACTCTTACTCTCAGCTCAGGTCTCGATCTCAGAGTCCTTGGTTCAAGCCCCAAGCGGGGCTCTGCAAGGGATCTGGAGTCTCCTTAAAAAATAAATAAATAAAAAGTAAAAATCAGTTTTGGAAAGCAGCTGAAATGAGTGCTTGGAACAAGTGTGGCCGAGATCCCTTGGCCGGGTGAAAGGGCATGACACACGCAGGAACCGGGGTGGGCCGAGTGTTCGCTTGGATCCCTCTCCTAAGCATGTGAGAGGCGCCTTCCTGGGCAGCCCGAGGCGTCGCCATGGCAACGTTGATATTAATGCCAGTGGACGCCCTGTCACCCTGCATCTCAACAGCTCGGGGGTCTAGCAGGAAGGGGGCCCTTTCCCCAGCCTCCGTGACCCTCCTACCCCCCACTTCCAGGTTGTGCCGTGGTCATGGGCGTGAAGGGTCTGGTCATCACGGCCCACCAAGGACAAGTGCGATTCTTTAAGCGTCTGAAGGAACCTGCCCCGGTCCCTCCCCAGCCCCCAAAATATGTTAGAGGAAACGTTGAAAAGGACACTTGGGAAAGAGAGAAAGTGGCAGACTGCTCTGGCTGGGGGTCACAGAACAGGTACAAATCCTAAGAGAGAGGGGACAAAGGCAGTGAGAGGAAAGGAAGGGAGAGGTGCAGGCAGCTGAGGGCCCAGGCCAAGGAACCCCCAGAAAGACTGAGCTTTGCCTTGCGGCCAAAGCTGCCCAGACTCCCTCCGGCGGGGATGCGCCCTCCATGGCGCGCGCGCTGGCCTCGGGGCTGGGACTCAGGGAACGGCCTTGAACAGGAGCCCCGGGCATGAACAGTAACGTCCAGTGGGGCTTTATGACTTCCAGAGGCGGCCGGAGCTCTGCGCGCCCACCCCGGGGACTGGGGGGGATGCCCCCCGCGTCCCGGGCCTCACGTCCGTGGAGGGCCGCCAACGGGGAGTAAAGCGCACCGACCTAAGACACCCTGTCCGGGTTCCCTGAGACGTGGGGAAGGCGTTCTGGGACATCTGTTCCGTGGTCCACGCCTTCCGTCCGCCTCCAGGAAACCAGGAATCCCTCACCTCCACTGCTTCCTTGGGGCAAGCCGAGTCTCGCAGCTAAGAAGCCTGGAACCTTCCTGGGCATCTTATACTCAGAGGGATCTTGAATTTATTTTTTAACTGGTAAGTTATTTCTAAGGCTTTCAAGCCTTAACGCCGGGTTTTGTGCTGTGCTTAGCGGCATCTGACAGATAAACGGGTGGACACCACCATCTAGTGGCTCCGGGTCATAAGGCAGCTGGGCCCAAATTAAATAGGAGGAGAGCGGGACGGAGGTGATGCTCTGGGATAGTGTTATCTCATCAGCAGTAGATTTCCCAGTTCCTGTCTCTGGTGGAGCTGCTTCCTATCGCATCACCTCTGCGCACGTCCTCCCTCCATAAAGGGGGCTCAGAATACAGCCCGCTGTCCGTTATGAAGATGACATATCTCTAATAGATTTTTCAATTAATACATTGGGTATAAAATTGTAAACTCTTATCTTCCCTGTAATTACTGCGGGGGGTGTGGGGGTGTGGGGGTGTGAAGAGAATGCGTGGGACATGGGGTCAGGAGCCTACTGGTTCCGCGGGAAGTGGGGGCAGTTATGATCCGGGACTGTGGGGCTGGGGCAATCTGGTGAGTTGGCGGGGACTGTTTTCCAGAAGGAACCTAAACATCTTTGAGGTGTTCTGGAAGGTTCATGATCTCATGGCTGATCTCACGGCTGCCTCCGTCCCAGTGCTTGTGTCTTGGATCAGCCCCAGCCACCACTCAGCATGACTGTCTACCAGTGTCATTGTTTCTTTACTGTTGTCACCAGGTTCAGTCACAGCTGGAATTATTTCTGTATTTGGACTTGAAAGGTATCAGGCTGTCCACACGGGAATGCACGTTCTGTAAGAGCTAAGCTCCTTTCAGTCTTGGTCCCCACCATGTCCCCACTCCTGTCCCAACTCCTGGGGTTGCAGAACGTGAGCCCTTTTTGAAGGGCCCTCTGACTGTCCTCAAATGCAAATGCCTTTGATCCAGCAATCCCATTTGCGGGCATTTAGCCTTACAGATTCAAGGGCACATGTGTGCGTAAGAGGAGTCACTGTGACTTTGTTTGTATTCCAATAACAAAAAAAATAGAAACATCCCATGCTGAATAAACTATGGTACATATGGTAATGGAATACTATACAACTATAAAAATATTGAAGAAGACATCTGTGTGCAGACATGGAGAGATCTGGGGTTAAAACAGAATATACAGGGTGCTTCCTAACACATAAAGCAAGATTTGTATATATTGTTTGTAAATAAGAAACAAAGAGCTGCCTGGCCCATGGCAGGTGCTCAGCTGATTATGTGGAAAGAATGAGGACTAATGAATAAGCCTATGAGGTTGGTAAGGAAAGCAAAGGACCAGGCAGGTGGAGGCTGCCATGGTAGCCCGCTTCACATGGCCTAGGGGGAGGTGGGTCTCTCATTATTCAACGTTCTGAAGAGCGTCATTAATGGAAGATCTTATGGTTACAGAGGTGGGTCCAAGTCTACAGCTCTGGGTGGGGATGGTACTTACGGACAAGGGGAGTGGGGATGGGCATGTGCTCATCATGCATGCATTTGCTCCAGAGATAGCTTTCTGGAGTTTACCTGGGGTAAGGTCCTGCACCGAGCCCTGTGGACAGAAGGAGGACAGGCCTGATGGTGTCCCTGTCCTCAGGGAGTTTGCAGTCTACGGCAGACAGGATTGTAGGGAACATCTTGAGCCATCAGCCCTCGGTTTTGCTTCTGGCCTGCCCATCTCTCTCTCAGGTGAGTGCCCTGGGGACAACGGAGCAAAAGAAGGAGGACATCCCAACCAGAGGTGCAGCTCTAAGTCTCCATGTGAGGGTTCTGAGCAGCGAGCAGGGGATCTTAATTACGCTTGAACAGGGCACACTAACTTACGGCGGCTGGAGTCTCTCACCTCTCACCTGTTTCCTCTGGGGGAAAAAGAAACTTCCAGAGCGTTAGAACAGAACAGGAGGAAGCACCCTGGTGGCAATGTTGGGACAGTGTAGGAGGAGTGAGGTTTTTCTCGGAGCTCCTGAGCATCCCGGGAGATAGCAGGTCTCACAGCCACAAGAGGGCCACCCATTGCTGTCGACATTTTTCAGAGCTCCCCTCCCCCCATGCATGCCTACTCACCACACTCCCCATGGTCTTCTGCTTTAAACTGAGGATGGAACTTTTGAAGGTAACAATCCCATAGTCTTTCCAGGCTTGCAAGTATGAAAATGTAGTTTATTAATATTTATTGTAGTCTGATCGGACTCACATCATGACAACCTGGAAGAAACACATGACAGGTGACAAATGCCTTGACACTGTATTTTCCAAAAATGAAAGAAATCTCTGTGCTTGGATGAAAACCCACCGTCTGTTAAAGTTGTGTGTTTGAAACCTGTTTCAAAATCGTATCAGTAATCCTGATACAATGGAAAGCCTTCCTTGCGATCTTGCCTCCAAAGTTCATTGACAGAATCAGATTTAGGACGAGCTTGGGAACAAAGCAAGAATATGGTCCTAAAAAGATGATAGAGGGAAAGATGGTTCTTGAAATTACAGTTCCTGAAATCTTCATTATCCTTTTTTTTTTTCCTTAAAGATTTTATTTATTTAGGACCCCTGGGTGGCTTAGTCAGTTAAGGGGCTGCCTTAGGCTCAGGTCATGATCCCAGAATCCTGGGATCCAGGCCCGTTTTGGGCTCTCTGCTTAGCGGGGAGTCTGCTTCCCCCTCTCCCTCTGCCTGCTGCTCCCTCTGATTATGCTCTCTCCCTCTCTCTCTCTCTCAAATAAATAAATAAATACTGAAAAAATTTTATTTGTTTATTTGTCAGAGAGAGGAGGTGGGACACAAGCAAGGAGAACAACAGGCAGAGGGAGAAGCAGGCTCCCTGCTGAGCAAGAAGCCTGATGCAGGACTTGATTCCAGGACCCTGAGATCATGACCTGAGCCAGATTCTAACCAACTGAGCCGCCCAGGCATCCCCCAAATCTTAATTTTTCTAATAGAGCATATTTAACTTAAAAACATCCCCTTCTATTGTAAGTAATTATCTTGTCCACAGCTCAAAGAAAGTACCAAAATCAATAAAAAATATTTCCTATAGCTATTATAATTTACAGCCTGTAATTTTCAGAAGCTTCAGTCCACGTCTTTACAGGAGTCTATGAAAGGCGTTATCTTCTCCCCTGTAATAATGCCCCATAACGTTAACAAAACTTTAGTGTTTGGGCACCAAATCTTCTGCACTTTCCCCCACACCGCACGCACAACCTCAAAGTGTGGTCACTGTTGTCCACATCCTCATTGTTCTCGCTCACTCTAAAGGCCCCCGGTGTCCGAATTTGGAACTTTGAGCTTGACCAGACACTGCTCTGGGCACTGGGGAGAAGGGAGTGGAAGGTGACCTTCTTTCTGCTGTTCTTTCCGCTCGCAGGAAAGAAGCTGTGGCTACGGCTGACCTTGCACAGAGCACACACTTACTGAGGTCAGTGTCCAGGGCTAGAGGGCATCTCTACCTCACTCGGCCCAGTGCAGCACTGCCCAGAACACAGGTAGAGGCCAAATAAGTAGGAGAAGCCCCAGGACTCCCCAAATGACTTGGGAATGAGGCAATAGGAAGCCAGTGGCAGTTATGCTGCATGGGGAAGAAGGAAGACCTAAAGAAATAGATTTTTGGCACAGTTTTACTGTTACTGACTTACACCCTCCTCTCAAGAGTAGACTCAAAGGAACATTTTTCTCAGGCCAAGGTGACTCTAACCTAGATGGCAATGAGCTCTCTTACCTTCCAAGACATCTTCGTATATATGCTGTTTGGGCTAAGAATCGGGCTCAGAGAGATGAAATGCTTTGCCCAAAGCCACACATAGGGCAAGCAGCTCAGCAAGAGGGTCCCAACAGTTTTTGACTCAACCCAATGTTCACTGCGTTACTTCTCTCCGGGGCTCTTGAGACAAAACCTTAGACTCTCCTGGAAGCAAATGGTCCTGTCTACAGATCGTGTTGTCAGGTAAGTGGAAAGCCGATGTCTACCAGGGTCCTCTTGTGGGCAGGACAAAACGCAGAACTGGAAGTTTATTAAGTACCGCCACTCGCTTCCCCGGGCAGAGGGTCATTTCACACCGTTGGGATAATGGCAAGTGACAGGTTCGTGTCTAGCTGGCGATACAGTAATTGAGTGAGATAAGATGACAAAAAAGGCAGAAAGCTAATGATGTGTTTGTTGCCTTGTTGAACAGAGCTTGCCACGCCTCATTAGACTTAACAGAGTGATCGAGACAGTAATTATCAGAGACAGTAACAGTGTTGTATTAAAAGATAATAAAAAAAGCCAGTATCAAAGAGAGATAATTAAGGGCTTAATAGGGCACTTGGCGAGCTGCTTGGTCCAGCGATCAGACTCTGAGGGGTCACAGAGGGGGCCCTTCCGCTCGGTGGGACCTCATGCCACGTCGTCATTTTGGACTACATCCTCTTTGGTTTAAGTCTTTTAGTGTGGTCAGTGATACGTGACATAAAATTTACCATCTTGACCATTTTTAGGTGTCCAGTCCTGTGGCGGTAGATACATCATTCACATCATTTTACAAGCACCACTACCAACCATCTCCAGAAATTTTTCATCTCGCAAAACTGAAACTCTATCCCAGTTAAATAAGAAGTCCCCATTCCCTCCGCCCACAGCCCCTGGCACCTCCCCCAACCCCCATTCTGCTCTCTGTGTCTGTGACTTTGACTACTTTAGATACCTCCTGCGGGCGGAATTCTCCTGTATTTGTATTCTGTGACTAGCTTCTTTCCCTTCGCATGACCTGGAGGTTCATCTGTGGCGTAGTATGCATGAGAATTCCCCTCCTTTTAGAGGCTGAATAATATTCCTTTGTATGTGTATATTATGTTTTGTTCACCCACTTGACTGGTGATGGATATTTGGATATTTCCCTACTGGCGATAATACTGCTATGAACACAGGTATAAAAATTCCTCTCTAAGTCTTGGCTTTCTGTTCTCTTGGGTGTATATCCAGAACTGGAAAGGTAGAATCATGTGGTGATCCAATTTTTAATGGTTTTCAGGAGCCACCATACTGTTTTCCGCACTGTGTCACCTTACATTTCTCCCAATAGTACACAAGGGTTCCAATTCCTCCATATCCCTGCCAACTCTTTTTTTTTTTCCTGGAGTTTTTTTGTTTGTTGGTTTTGTTTTACTTTCTTTTGCATAATAGCCATCCTCATGGGTGTGAGGTGATTGGGCCATACCCTTTTGAACACACTCCAAGTGTACAGTGGGATCTGAGGTAAGGAATCCACGTAGAAAAAAATCAAGGTCATGAAAGGAACTTTAGTTCTGTTTAATTCATATGTATTGGTCTCCTGATTGGGGGGAATAAAGATGTTCATCTCTCTCAAGAAGCCATTTGGATGTCTTTTTCGGAGAAATATCTGTTCATGTCTTCTGCCTATTTCTTGATTGGATTCTTTGTTTTTTGGGTGTTGAGTTTAATAAATTCTTTATAGATTTTTGGATATGAATCTCACTACCTGATATGTCATTTGCAAATATCTTCTCCCATTCGGTCAGTTGTCTTTTGGTTTTGTTGACTGTTTCCTTTCCTGTGCAAGAGCTTTTTATCTTGGTAGAATCCCAATAGTTCATTTTTGCCTTTGTTTCCCTTGCCTTTGGAGACGTGTCAAACAAGAAGTTGCTGCGGCCAAGGTCACAGTGGAATCTCTTTTTTAAAATACAGTCCGAAATGACTACTTGGCTAGCTTAACATGATTAATTTTGTGGATAGTGGGGAAAAAAGAGGAAGCTTCTTGGCATAGATTATAAATTGCATGACTTTATATAGGACAAACTATTTCATTAAATCTTTTTGTGGTTATTCAGTTTCTCCCAATAGTCTTCCTGGAGACATTTTATACACTTAACTTCAGTCAAATTTTTTTTTAAAGATTATATTTATTTATTTGAGAGAGGCGAGAGAGAGAGTACACACAGAGGGAGAGAGAGAAGCAGACTCTCCACTGAGCAGGGACCCTGATGATCCCAGGACCCTGAGATCATGACCAGAGCTGAAGGCAGACACTTAACCAACCGAGCCACCCAGGTGCCCCTTAACTTCAGTCGAATTTCAAAACTAGTGAATAGGAAGGAAGAAAAAGAAAAATAAGCATGTCAATATTGTCCTAAAATGGTCTGGTAGCTCAGTTGTAGAGCAAAAAAGAGGGTTTATAGCATTTTTATTTGTTTGCTTGGTCATGGGAGAAAGAAGAAACATAAGCATCTTCCCAGAAGACATGCAATTTTAAAAGGATATCCACAGTCTTGTACACATTCATTTTACAAAAGGATTTTCCCGAGACCAATAAATGCAGCATGTTACCTTTGTACCAAATGGGACACAAAGAGAACCTTCGTACCAAAGACACAGAATCCCCCCCACCCCGCCGCCCAGACTGGGAGCCATTCTGACCCACAAAATGGACAGTTTGGAAATGTGGGCATTTTTTTCAACCTAGGCACTCCCTAGTTCACATGAAAACCTTAGTGGAGTTTAAATAACCCAGCTCCCATCTGCTAAGGGAGGGGAAGAAAAGAACTCAGATGCTGTCATTGAGTGAAGTGTGTAAATTACCACCTCAGCAGGGAGTCCTGTCCCGCTGGGAGTCATGGCCTCCTTTGAAGATAGAATGAAAACCCTGAAATTTTTTCCTACGTTAAAAAAAAAAAAAAAGAAAGAAAAAGAAAACGAAAAAAAAGTTACAGGTAGAGACATACATGTGAAGTCTTTTAAACCCCATCACAAGGACTCAAAACCATTTTATTGTTCAGGACACAACGCACAACCCCCTAGTTAAGAAACGCTAATCTAGAAATATCCCGAGAATCGGGAGTAAAGGAATCCATATTGAATTTTGTTGTTGAACATTTTCCAGGAGTTGAATATAAATAGGGAACAGTAAGATTTTATTGAAAACAAAATGAATTCATTTGAATGTATTTATTCTAGGACCCGCGTGCTGAATTCTCATCTTTAGGTGGATAAAAATAATTCGGTTTTCGAAGCAGAACCGATGAGTAGAATGTCTAGCTCATAAACACTGAAGAGGCAAGGAAGCTCCTCCAAATTCAACACTTTATGCTTAATGTTTTGGAAACAGCAGCTTGAAAGACCGGAAGCATGAGTGCTACAAGTGCAACTTCGGGATCATCTCATGTCTTTGAGACAAGGAAAGGAGGGTAACATTTTCCACATGGGAAAGCCATGAAAGATGACGATTTGGTAGATAGGGCTTTCAAGAGCTATGTTTTATTGGTGACTCATACACAGTTTGCCCCAGAAAAGTTTTCCCCTTTTGCAAATCCTAACATCGTGAAAGAAGTATTTTATTCCGCTGCACAGATCAGTTGCAAATTTTAAGTATGTTTCAACGCATGCCCTTTGTCCTGTGGGACACCCAACCAGAAATCCGGAAATGGCAGCACCTCAAAGCCCTGTACAACTAATTCCACCTCTTCCCTTTCAATGAATTAGGATGCCAAGGTAAAATGACCTGTTCAGGGTCATACAGCCCTTCAGGGCTGAGAACCGAATGCACAGCAGCCCATACTTTCTATATTGTCTTCGCAGGCACACTGGACCTCGTCTAGCAGTGGCGCGTTTTCAATACTCAATCTATGGTTTTCAAAGAGTCCATTTCCTTGCGGCCTCAGTCTATCCACATACGGAATGAGAGCCCAGGCAACGGCCATGGTCAAGCGCAAGGTTAAGGCATACAAAGATATTGTTGATACTTCTTGGGAAACATTTTTTTTTTTTAAATTGTTGATGAGAAGTTGTCTGACCAGCTTTCTTGGGGGCCACTGCCATGGTTGATGTCAAAGGCGATTTGGAAGAAGAAAGGCCCCACGAAGGCGGGCTCTCAGATGCCGGATTAAGTTTGAAAGCCTGAGGACACAGGACCTGTGGGCAGTTATTCTCATTCATATGGGGCAGCTCCAAAATTCATCTTTGAGTGTCTTAATCATTTGAAATAAGCACTTGAAGAAATCAGGAGAGAGGGAAAGAAAGCAGTAGTGGAAGCTTTCAGAAACGAGGAAGGGACAGGTATAGTGCTCCCCGATGTCATAAACTTGAGAAAACCAGGGTGTGTGTTGGGGAGGGGAGTTGGACAGGATCTCTTTTCTCCCTCCTGTTAGATAACACAGCCCGAATTTCTGCACCTGATCTTTAAAAGCTGTCCCCGAGCTGTCGCGATGTGTGGCAGGTCCTCGGCGGGGCAACGTGGACAGGCTGCCTTATTACAAAACATGATCCTACAAGCCCACATAGCTGGGAGCTACAGGCGGAAGGCGAGGACACCAGACCTCCTGGTGGCAAAAAGAAATGATTATGATACAAAGTGGGCTGAGCTATCACTTGTTGGAAAACCTCTTGAAAAATGACCAGCTCTGGTCCACATCCTTTGTCCTGGCTGGCTTTTTATTTGGGATTGTGGAGAAATGGGTTTCTTGAAGAGAGATATCATCTCTGTCCCCTGGGAGATACCCATATTGACTAAGACTGAAAAAGCAAATAGTATCAGATAACCTACTAAAATAAAGCCGGGAAAGTCATTATGCTCTTACTCTATTGATCCAGTGCCTGGCTACATGGGGGAAAAAAACAACTTACATTGTTGAAGCTGGAAATCTCGAAGGTTCCAACAACATGTTAAAAAGGGGTGCATTTATCTGCTCGAAGAACAAGACATTGTATTGAGCTGTCCCAGGATGTGCTTAACACCGAACAAACAATGAGAGGCTCCTAGGGATGGTATCCTGTGTGTGTGTGTTGTGTGTGTGTTGTGTATGTTAGAATTGTTGGATGTGCTTTGTCAATACACAAAAGTACACTCAAAATGTACTTTTATTTAAAATTAAATTTTAATTTAATTTAAATTGAAAAATCTCATTTAAAAATGGAGATTTCATAGACATG
>PISX010037489.1:0-11117 GCA_004024625.1 Mellivora capensis
CTGTTTTCCAGTGTAAACGTGTAAATTCCACGCTCAGCCACTCCAGGCATTTGCAACTCCTGGCTTGGGTCCTACTCAGGAGGCAGACACAGACAGTGGAATTTGTTTTTAAAATCTGCCTTTCAGGTTAAGAAGATGGTGCCCCTAATTTTTGTCAAGAGAACGTGTAATTTGAATGTTTCTCTAGGACTAGAGAGAGGAGCCACAAGGACCCACAGCACTCCTTCACCAGCGCACCTTGGCAATCGGCGGGCTGAGAGCTCTCGCTAATGCTGGGTAATTCTATTTGGCTCAACAAACATTTGTTGAGTGTCTACTAAATGCCAGGCGCTGTGACAGGTGCTGGCAATTATTGCTAACAGCCTGCACTTGCGAAGCAGTTGGCCAGGGTTAGAGATGCTGTTAGGTGGCTGGGGGATAAAGGACAGAAGGGACAACCGAGCTCATCATCATAGCGCTCTGTCTCTCGGAGAGCTTCTCACACGTGAGAGAAACAGAAGCACAAAGAGGTCAAGTCTCGGGGTAACTCATTTGCATGGAGTCACCTGCTTGTCTCTCCTTCTGAATCACAGTGTAGTAGACAGAGCTGGGGAGCTAGAGTCCGAAGATCTGGGTTCAGGCTCCAATTTCTCCATGTAGTGGGAGCGTGGACAGGTTGCTTCACCTCTGAGTCTCAGTTTCCACCGATAAAATGGAAATAAGAATATTTGCCCGCCCACCTCATAGGTAGAAGAGAAAATCAGATGAAATAATGCAATACAGACCAGTGCTTCTCAAACTTCATCGTGCATATTCAACATCTGGGGGCCTTGTTTGATTATAGGCTCTGAGTCAGATGTGGGTTGGTCTGAGCTCCTGCATTTCTAACAAGTTTCCCGGTGATGGTGCAGAGCCTGGTCCCTGGGTCCCACTTTAAGTAGAAGGCTGTGGACTGTTTACTGGACAGATGAAAAGGATGGTCATACCAGTGAGCATTGGCATCTAAGGAAACATCCAGAACTTGTTCGGAATTCAGTAGAGCCGTACTAAGTGATCAGAAACATATTAGGCAGCCACATTTGGGACATTAGAAGAAACTTATGGCATGCTTACTTCAATTTATGCTTTGTTTTGGTCCTTGGAGAATACCAACCCATCCAAACTCAGCAGTTAGATCAGAAAAGAAAAAATGGAATTCTCCTATCTCCTTCAGTTGAAAACATTTACCCTGGATGTAAAACACTGAGATAAAAATCAGAAGGTCCTTGATCCTGCTAGATCATATCCTGCACATTGTAGCTATCTCCTGCCAAATTTCTATGGAATTTTAAAGCTGTTGGAACAGATATGCTTGAGGTTAGGCACCTCATATCCTCTGCAGGCCTGGGTGTGGGCCTTATCCTAGTATCTGAAGACCCCTTTGAGGTCACTTCTATCTGCTTCTGAGCACTGACATTACCCCAGATGAGAAACATATATCTGTTTTTCAAATGCCTTCAGAAAAAGTTTCTGCATTTCCCTAATAAGAATGACCACACATAGGGCGCCTCGGTGGCTCAGTGGATTAAGCATCTGCCTTCAGCTCAGATCATGGTCTCAGGGTCCTGGGATCGAGCCCTGCATGGGACATCCTGTTTGGTAGGGAGCCTGTTTCTCCCTCTCCCTCTGCCTGCTTCTCCCTCTCCCTCTGCCTGATTCTCCCCCCTCTTGTGTTTGCCCTCTCTCTCTTTCTGTCAAATAAATGAATAAAATCTTAAAAAAAAAAGAATGACCAAAAAAAAAAAAAAAAGAAAGAAAAAAAAAGAATGACCACATGTTCACACCCTTAGGAATATTAATATTTAATTAATATGTGTATGTCTTTTATAGGCTCTTGGGATAATCTGAGTAGTGTGCAACCTGGAAGAGAGGAGCTTGAACTTGCTTGTCCCAATGACCTACAAAGAGATGATCCATTTCTTAGAATGTGCCTGGCCAGGTCTCCAAGAGCCAAAAGAAAGCATGAAGTTGAGGGGATTATTGAGACAAATAGGAGGAAAAATATTATACTGATATAGTCTTGGTGGGAGGCTGGAGTCCCAGATTTTAGTTCTATCTTTGCCACTGCTCTAGTGATCTTGGATGGGGCTTCCAACATCTATAAATGGAATTTAACTGCTTGTAATGTACATACACGTCTCTGGTGGTTAGAAAGGATTTATGAATCAAAGGATATATAAAGGGAAAAAAGAGTAGTAAAAAGCAAGAAAACAAAACATGGAAATTTATCTTGGAGAAGTCCAAGATTAAGGCGTCTTTGGGGTGGTATCCTCTGGGGTCTCTCTCCTTGGCATGTGGATGCCATCACCTTGTGTCTTCCCATGGTCTTCCCCCGGTGCAAGTCTGTGTCCTAAGCTCCTCTTCATATAAGGACACTAGCCATATTGGAATAGGACCCACCCTAATGGCCTCAGTTTACCCGAATTACCTCTTTAGAGGTCCTATCTACAGGGGGGCCTGGCTGGCTCAGTCAGTAGAGCATGTAACTCTTGAGCTTACTTTAAATAAGTAAAATAGGGGCGCCTGGGTGGCTCAGTGGGTTAAAGCCTCTGCCTTTGGCTCAGGTCATGATCTCAGGGTCCTGGGATCAAGCCCTGCATCGGGCTCTCTGCTCAGCAGGGAGCCTGCTTCCTCCTCTCTCTCTCTCTGCCTGCCTCTCTGCCTGCTTGTGATCTCTGTCAAATAAATAAATGGAATCTTTTTAAAAATAAATGAATAAATAAATAAAATAAAAGAAGAAAAAGAAGAACAGATCTACAAATACAGTCACACTGGAGGTACTGGGGAATATGTTTCTTTCAAGTTAACATTCCCCCAGTGGTTTTTACCTATATTTTTCAGATAGTTGCTGGTTTCCTGCTTCTCTCTTTGGGTCTGAGAGTGGGGTTCAGTTGGAGTGAAGGGAAATCAAACAAGGTTCCCGTGGCAGTGCCCTCCAGAACTTCCCCAAAGGGCAACAGGCTCTGGGGCCCCAGGTCCTGCTCTGAGCTTGAGGCTGATGCCAGCCCCAGCGTCTCTCTCAGAGAAGGGAGGGCAGGGAGGAGTAAGTGGCGACAGTTTATCTGAAGCCGGCGCTGGCTTCATTAAGAGGCCTGGCGCAGTTTATCTGCCTCTTGTCCACAAGACTTAGCTGCCTCAAGCGCAGAGTCCAGGCCCTGTCACCATCCCCGCCCTGGCGGCGGCAGGTTGGAAGAGTGTGAAACAGTGCGTCCCCCCCCCCCCCCCCGCCTTGTCTCCAATTGTCTGTCCTCAAGGGGTCAGAGAGGAGCTGCAGTTGCAGAAAGGAAACTTGAAGGCCTTCTGTCAATGCTGCCTACCCCTCCGCAGCTGACCAGCCTGCTCCAGGAAAGAAGAGGCCCGGACCTCAGCGGAAGGATGGAGAGGGAGGAGAGGCATGGGCTTACCTTTATCAAAGCCACCTTGCCCGAAATGTAGGTGACATTTTTCTTTTTTTTTGTTGTTGTTGTTGTTGTTGTTAAAAATGTTTTATTTATTTATTTGACAGAGAGACAGAGATCACAAGTAGGCAGAGAGGCAGGCGCAGAGAGAGAGAGGAAGGGAAGCAGGCTCCCCGCTGAGCAGAGAGCCCGATGCGGGGCTCGATCCCAGGACCCTGGGATCATGACTTGAGCCGAAGGTAGAGGCCCAACTCTCTGAGCCACCTAGGCGCCCCAGGTGACATTTTTCTTAAGTGGTCCCATTTGTCCTTGTCCTTGCCACATTCTGCTGAGAGGGAATGGTAGAAACTTCTCTGCTGCGGGAGAGGAGGCCTGGGGTTTGCTAAGCCTCTTTCTGAATGTCCCACAGCAGCGCCGTGGTAGAATCAAATGGAACACAGACTTCCCAGGGCGCCGACCAGCCTTCCCTGCGACTGAGGCCCTGGCCAGGCCTGATGTTCCTTCGGTGCAGGGGAGAGTGGTGGCTTGTCCAAACAGCTCAAAACATCTGTCCCGGGAGGGAGGGGACCGTGCTCTACGCCAACACCTGAGATTATGAACTTCCCTGTATCCACTGTTAGAATATGCCCCTGTATCCGCGGTTAGAATTCATTTTCAAAGGATTGACTTTTTCCAGGATGGTGGGAGGCAGCAAGCAGATTTATCCAAGTCCAAAGGAAGCAGCTGTTTTTAAGGAAATCTGCCCCAGGAAACCCCTCACGCCCCGAAGTCGCCAGGGCCTGCGGTCTCCTGCCCCTCTCCAAAAGCAGCTTCGTGGAGGGACCCGTTTATATGTAGCCTCTGCCATCTGCTTCTACTACCCCGGCACCCGAATTGGCTTCCTCACTCCAGGTTCGAGGACCAGGATGTCACCAGGTAAAACCAGGCACCCACCTTCCTCAATACACATAAGCGGCCACGGGTCTCTGTTCCCCAGACTTGGTCACCTGCGCTGTCTCTCTCCACTACAGCCTGGTCATTAAAGGCCTGGGGCCCTGGAAACAAGCTACTCTGTGTGTAATCTCAGCTCTTCTTACTGGCTGTATACTTAATCTCCCTAAACCCCTATTTCCTCATATGTTAAACGGAGGTAATAAGAGTATTTACTTCTTGAGATTAAATGAGATCAAGTGTTTAGCACAGGGCTCGGGCGCGTGGTAAGCACCCCATAAACGTTAGTGATTATCTTCAGGGACTTTGAGGGCGGGGCTTCCACGCTCGCCACGCCCACGTCTGTCCTCCCGGATTGCTGTGTCTGTCCCAGTGGGCTTTTCCCTACTTGGTCTGTCTCTGTCCTTTATAAAACATCTTTGCCTCGTAGATGCCCTTTGTCTCTTACTCCCATGGGGGCAGAAAGGGCAGCCGGGTTACGGGGCTACCTGTTTGCCAAATCTGTAAATAGAGAAAGAGCACAATGCCCCGCCCACCAGACAGCTGGAATCCAGGCCACTTGACCTGCCACAGAAACCCTCCGCAGCCTCTGCCCCAGCCCTGCTGCTCCCAGCCTGGGGGGGGGGCTTCGGTGAGGTATGTAGGCCTACAAGTGGCCTCCGCAGCCCCTCAGCAAGCTGCTTATCAGGACTGAAACGCCAGTTTCAAGCGGCCTCGGGCCTGAGCTTTGCCATGACAGCAGGAGCTGCCTGAGAAGAGAGGCTGAGATAAATGAAGGATCCTTCATCCCCGACGGCGTGGGCCAGACAGAAACCAGGTGCAAGGCACTGAGCCTTCATCTTTTGTAAACAACCTTCCGTCGCCCACTGCAGCAGCTCGAGCCGGAGAGGGGGATTAGGAGCACAGCTTCTGCAGGCCTGGGGCCTCTCAGCTGGACAGCAAGTTAAAGGGCGTGCGAGATAACTCGTGGCCGGGAATGATGCTTGAGGAAACACAGCCATTCGTCAACGGGGGGGTTTGCCTGAGCTGACAGGAGAGAATCTGATACCCAAACAGGCCCTGCATCCTGAAGCTCTGAACGTTCTCCAGCTAAATATTTGATATCACACCAGATAATGGCCCGAGGCTCTTCCCCGGCTGGTGCGAGAAGGATCTGTGAGAGACCAGGGAGGCCTCGCCTGCGCTGGGTTTGGCTGAAGTCAGGCAGGACTTGAGGTGGAGGCATCCCAGTGGGGCTGGTTTGGGTGTCCTTCAACCTGGGCACGTCCAGTTAGGGGACAAATATTGGTCTTCTGTGAATCTGTGAAGAGATCTGGCAGCTAAATGCCCTTCAAGGGCCTTTGTCCCCTCCCCAGCCCGCTCTCCCCACCTCCCCACTTCTTTGGCAGAAGCTCCACTTGCAGGAGCTGAAAACAAAGAACTGTGACCCCCGCCCGTGCTCAATTCATCCACCTGAGACGACAAACAAAGTTAAGTGCTTGAGTCCCCCAAGGGAGGTGAGGATAGACGAGCCTGACCAAACGCAAGAATGTCTCTCTTTACGAGTCCTATTTTTCCAACAGTGGGGATGGGAAGGTCTCCAGTCCCACGTTCAGAGTTTCTTGTAAGACAATGAGAATGAGGGACAACTGGGTGGCTCAGTGGGTTAAAGCCTCTGCCTTCGGCTCAGGTCCTAATCCCAGGGTCCTGGGATCAAGCCCTGCATCAGGCTCTCTGCTCAGCCGGGAGCCTGCTTCTTCCTCTCTCTCTCTCTCTCTCTGCCTGCCTCTGTGCCTACTTGTGATCTCTGTCTGTCAAATAGATAAATAACATCTTAAAAAAAAAGGAAGAAAGAAAATTTCCAACATACACATCAATGACAGAATATAATGCACTCTCATATGCCCAACAACACCTGGTTTCAACAACTATCCATCAAGGCCAACCTTATAGCATCCAGACCTTCCCTACTCAGGTATAATCTGTTACAAATTTGCAATTTTGGCCACAAGTCTGGGTTATTTTTTAATAGGAGAAGGAACATGGGATTTAGAGCCTGAAAACGTGTTCCCCTCCTTATTAGATGTAGGACCATGGGCGGGTCACTCAATTCATTTGATTCTCTGATTCTTTGCCTATAAAATGGTGATAATAATACTTACCATACACACTTCACAAAGCTCTTGTGGAAATGAGATGTCTTGGAAGGGCTTTGAAAAGGAAGTGCTTTACAAGCCCGGGTTGTTAATGCTCTGCCGCTCACTGTGCGTGACACGGCGCATGCTCTCAACCAACATTTATCGAGGCTGTTTTTAAGTGTTAGGTCACATGCCAAAGAAACACCTGTTTTTCGATCTGAGGTTGTGCTCCTGAGTACAGCTGGTCCCACCGCAAATGCTGTCCCTACGTCATCTAGGCCAGACAGAATATATTACTCAGTGTGTCTCAGCCCCGCCCTCGGAGAATCACGTCCTGTTGGACCGAGAGTCACTCTCATACCGCATGTCCTTGCTCATTGTCAAGGCCTGCAAAATGTCAAACTATGTCAAGTCTCTAGGGCTGTATCTCTGTGAAGGTTCAGAGTAAGAATTACAGAGACAGTGGGACCTCAAAGTTAAGACCTCAAAATTACATTTTGGAAAAAAAAAAAAAAGAAGAAATGGTCAAGGACATAACTCAAATCACTCTTTCAAAAATTGTTTAGAGATAGGTCTCACATCTGGAATTTAAATGGGTGAGGGGAGACCAGAAGGGGATGCCTGACCTAAAGTCTGTGGCCCTAAAGCGATTTTAGCTGCAGCTGGAGAAGATGCTATTCTCTCTTGTTTTCCTTCCCTTGGAAAGAAGAGAATTCAGGATTTCATCCTTGCCCCAACCCCTGCCTCCTGGTGGCCCATGAAAACAATATTTTCTTGCTCAGCAGGGCAAAACTCTTATTTCCAGCCATCCTTTTCTCACCTCGTAGTGCCACACTGAAGTCCTCACTGTAGACAGATTTCTCCAGCAAGTGATTTTCTCACCACTGAGCCCCGGCTGTTTTGCCTCCCTGGAGCACGTCAGGGCCAGAGCAGAAATGAAAGGACCGAGACAGTGTCAGCTGCACTGGGGCCCAGGTCACTGGTGATCAAATTTTTTAATGAACATGGAGGCCAGGGACTTGAAAGGAAGGTCGGGGTTCACTGAAAGGCGAGCACAATATGCGTCTGGTTTATTAAATCCTGAACGTGCAGACACTGATGTCCTCCCAACACCCATTCCTCCCAGGAACTCTGCACTGCTCTAAGCAGTCAGGGCCACTAATCTCCTGAGAGCCTCTGACTCCATGCTGTCAGAGAAGTCTGAAGGACATCTAACAATATGGACATGTCCCAAGAGTCAGAATCTTGAAGAGATATCTGCACTCCCACATTCATCGCAGCATTATTCACAGAAGTTGAGAAATGGACACAACTCAAGTCCCCTCAATAGCTATGTAATAAAGGTGTGGTTTGTTCATACAATGGAATATTACTCAGTCATTCAAAAGAATGAGATCTTGCCATTTGCAACGAGAGGGATGGATCTTGAGGGTGTTATGTTAAGTGAACTAGAGAAAAACAAATACCATTTTTTAGATTTCACTCTTATGTAGAATCTAAACAAAAACAGAAATAGAATCATAAATACAAAGATGAAATTGGCAGTTGGCAGGAGGGAGGGGTGTGGAGGATGGGCAAAATAGGGGAGGGGAAGTAAAGGGTACAAACGTGCAGTTATTAAATAGAGAAGTCATGGGAATGAAAAGTTCAGCCTAGAAAATATAGTCAATAATGTTGTAAGAGCATAGTGTGGTGACAGATGGTAACCACGCTTTGTATGGTGAGCTTAATGATAGAACTATCAGATCGCTATGCTTTACACGTAGAGCTAATATCACGATGTATGTCAATGGTATTTTAATTAAACAAATAGTAAATGTAAAAAGGTTTTAACATATCGTAGTGGTATTCAGCCATAAAAAAAAAAAAAAGAAATGCCATTTGCAATCACATGGATGAACTTGGAGGACATAATGCTAAGTGAGATAAGCCAGGCACAGAAAGATAGATATGGTATGATCTCACTTAAATGTGAAATCTAAAAAAGTTAAGTTCATAGACCCAAAGGGTAAAGCGGAAGTTGTCAGGTATTGGGAGGGAGGGGAGATGGGATGATGCTGGTCAGAGTAGAAACCTTCAGAGCTGGGGCGCCTGGGTGGCTCAGTGGGTTAAAGCCTCTGCCTTCCGCTCAGATCATGATCCCAGGATCCTGGGATCAAGCCCCACATTGGGCTCTCTGCTCAGTGGGGAGCCTGCTTCCTCCTTTCTCTCTGCCTGCCTCTCTGCCTACTTGTGATCTCTGTCAAAATAAATAAAGTCTTTTTAAAAAAAAAAAAAGAAAACTTCAGAGCTAAGATGAATAAGTTCTGGGGAACTAATGTACAAGCATAGGGATTATAGTTAATAACACTATATTGTGTACTTGAAATTTGCTAAGGGAGTAGATCCTGAGTGCTCTCACCACACACACACACACACACACACACACAAACTACAGATGTGTTCATTAACCTGAACTGAGGTATAATTTCACAATACATATGTATATTAAATCATAACATTGTACATCTTAAAAAATCATGTTGTGTGACCTGAGTACATACAATTTTTTTAAAGATTTTATTTATTTATTTATTTAAGAGAACAGAGGGAGAGGGAGAAGTAGGCTCTCCACTCAGCAGGGACATGGGGCTCGATCCCAGGACCCCTGGGATCCTGACCTGAGCTGAAGGCAGACGCTTAGCCAACTGAGCCTCCCAGGCGCCCCCATATAATTTGCATTTGTCAGTCATGCCTCAGTAAAGTTGGGGTGGAGGAGGAATGTGATAATACATGCCTACATTAAAACATTATATACAGGGTGCCTGGGTGGCTCAGTGGGCTGAACTACTGCCTTCGACTCAGGTCAGGTCACAGGGTCCTGGGATCCAGCCCCGAATCAGGCTCTCTGCTCAGCAGGAAGCCTGCTTCCCTTCCTCTCTCTCTGACTGCCTCTCTGCCTACATGTGATCTCTGTCTGTCAAATAAATAAATTAAATCTTTAAAAAAATTATACACATGCTTTATAACCATCATCACTCTCCTCCTTCTTGGTGGACCTTCTCTGGATCTCTTCAGTATGTTTGGCTCAATTTAACATTTCTTCGTTAGTCCAGTAGGCATCAGGGAGCCAAACACTGTCATAGGCACTGGGAAAACCAGGATTAACGAGATGATCTCTGCCTTCACAGTCATCAGAGGATTAGTGTGCCCTGAACTAAAGGCCAGAAAGGCATATACAGAGAATAAGAATATAGAGGAGGGGCTCCTGACTCCAACAGAGTGGAAAAGTTGACGGCTGAGTTTAAGAGGATGCATAGGAGTCATCCAGACAAAGGAAAATAGGGAGTGTGTTCTAGAAAAGAATGAAAACATGCCTGAAAAGCCATGAAATTTAATTGAGATAAAGGTAAGCTATTTTGAATTCAAAAGGTCACTGCTGCGTCAAAGGGCACAATCAGCAAGAGTGAAAGGGCAACCCGTGGAATGGAAGAAAAGACTAGCAAATCATATATCTGATAAGGAGTTAATATCCAGCATATGTAAAGATCCCCTACAACTCAACAACAGAAAACAAACAACTCTATTAAAAATGGCCAAAGGACTTGAATAGACATTTCCCCAGAGATCTACAAATAACCAATGAGCACATGAAAAGATGCTTAACATCTCTAATCATTAGGGAAATATAAATCAAAACCACAACCAGAGCACCTGGATGGCTCAGTCGGTTAAACACCTGCCTTCAGCTCAGGTCCTGATCGCAGGGTGCTGGATGGAGCCCCACATCAGGATCCCTGCTCAGTGGGGGAGTCGGGTTCTCCCTCTCACTTTCTCTCTGTGCCCTCCCTGTCTCTCTCTCTCTTTTTCAAATAAATAAGTAAAATCTTTTTTAAAAAAAGAGAGTTCTCATATAATCCGGCAATTCCACTTCTGGGCATATGCCCAAAAGAACTGAAACTGGGATCCAGAGATATTTCTTTATAGTAGCAGTATTCAGGATAGCCTAAAAATAGAAGCAACCTGAGTGTTCATCAACAAATTGATGGATAAACAAAATGTAGCATAGATGTACAATGGACTATTACCCAGCCTTTAAAAGGAAGGAAATTTTACATATGGCCTGTTGCAACATGGATAAACCTTGGGTTCATTTCACTAAGTGAAATAAATCATAAAAAGACAAATCATAATAAGACAATCATAAAAAGACAAATACTATGTGATTCCACTTATATGAGGTACACAGAGTAGTCCAATCCACAGAGAGAGAATGTGGTTGTCAGAGGCTGGGGACAGGAGGGAATGGGAAGTGGCTGTGTAACAGGTATAGAGTTTCCATTTTTCAAGTTGAAAAAAATCCTGGAGTTGGTTGCATATGTGAATGTACTTAACGTTAGTGAACCGTACACTTAAAAATGACTAAGATGGTAGATTTTATGTGTACTTTACCACAATTTTTTTTAAAGGCATTGCGGAAGTTAGAAAAATTTGATATGCACTGGATGTTATTGTTAATTTTTTAGGTATGACAATGGTCCTGTGGTTAAATAGAACAGTGTTTTTGTTCTCAGGAAATGCACACTGAAAAGTATAAGGGTGAAGTACAACCAATTTTGAAATGCATGGATGGAACGATGGACATGTAAATAAAGAGTTACATAAAGCCAACCTG
>PISX010037490.1:0-11011 GCA_004024625.1 Mellivora capensis
AGCATAGTAAACATGACGCCTGTCATCACAGAGCTTGCTGTCTTCCAAGGGCAATGCAGAATTCTGCTCTGGAACAGGACACTGGAAAGGATCAGAGCATGTAGCAGAATAAACACACACATTACACACACATACACATCAGACACCCCCCCGCAAACATCCTTTCCTCTTCTGACCACTCATTTTGAAACATTTTGTATTTTTTCCTAGAAAATGGGTCTCCGTAACCATGGAAATGGCTGTTGTTTTCAGCCCAAGGGGATAGAGGATTGTGTGTTTAAGGAGATACTAAATAAGCTTTGATTGCTGCTCATATAGAACCTCCAGCTTCATCTCTTCTCCACTGTCAGTGAGCCAGGGGGATGGACGCAGCTGTGGCAGACCCTTGCCCCTCCATGTCCTTAAGTCCAGTTGAAAGCTGACTTCTGCCCTCCGTGCCTTTGTAGCTCACAGAAGGTGTGGGGGGGAACCAGCCGTCCACACCCCTGACCAGACTCCGCACAACACAGGTGGGAGAAGGCAGCAACCATTTCAAATCACAGCCCCTCGTCCCACAGAGGCTTAAAGTCAACTTTGGCCCATAGAATGAGGCACCTCGGGAGCCTGGTATTCCTTTTCCTGGATGCTCTCTGGGGGTTGAGGCTGGGCCCAGCACGACTGCCGCAGGGCCCGTGAAATGATTGCCTGGGGAGGGCTGACTGGACAGGAGTTGAGACCGCTTGGCCTGAAGTTAACCTTATATTTTTATCTTTCTCACACTCAGTGCTTTCTGATAAACCTAATAAATCTCCTCTTGTTTAAGTGACAGGCAGTTGAATTTTTTTTTTTTTTTTGCTTTTGGCAAATCCTCAAAGAGGAAAATAAACCCACTTGTCCCAGAACAGAGGAGAAATGGGTTAAAACAGAAACAAAGTCTAATTCCTTAGCAGTGGACAGGGCATGGGGGTTGTCCATACTTTTGATGAGAAACCCCTCTATGGACTCCGGCAGACATGAGGACCCAGAAAAGGATGTGTGGGTTCCTGGGTGGTTCCTGGCACAGGAAGAGAGTTGAGGGCACTACAAATCTTAGCAGAGTAAGCAGGCATATGCAATGGATAACTGTGCACCCTTTTCCTGACTCTTTTACCCTTTAAGGAGATTTCGATGTTTGCCTGCCAAGTCTCCGGCCTTTGCTTTATTGATCTGGACAATGGTAGAGAAGAAAACTGAAAGTCCACCAGGAAGGCTAAGTTAATCTACTGTGGACAGGGCAGAAAGCTATGCATGATAGGAAAATAAAGAAATAAAATCGACCATAGACCCAAAGAGGCAGGAGAGGGGAGTGGGTAAAGAACCAGCCTCCACCGTGTTAACCAAGGGTTTATTATGGGAGTTTGTAACTGTGAGAGGAGAGTTTGACAGGCTGCGGCAACCCCTTATAAATGAAAGGGCAAGAGAGAGACTGAGGAAAGGGATTTCAGAATTTTGGATTTGGGTGAGCAAGTAATCCCCATTTAGTGCTTCTTAAAGAGCTGTCAATAAAGAATTCAGTTGCTTCTCAGGGCTCTTTGGATGTCATACTAACTTTACTTCTGAATGCAACTCCCTGTATTTGGGCCAGTTTTGTGTGGATTATGTGATTAAGCAAACACTGCTCAGCGGGTTAGTGAGTGCCTGAGACCCAGCCATCCAAAAGGGCCTCCGGACCCCACACGCAGAGTCTCTGCCAGCTGATCGCCTGCATTTCGGGGCCAACATTGGCTTGGATGTGCTCGTTCTGAGAACCCTCGAGGCCTGTAGCTGAGAGTGTTGAGAAAGGCAGGGACCTTCTGCTACTCTTCCCCCTAGAGACCCTCTGCACAGGGCACTTTCCTCTACCAACTTTCGCTTCATGCAGTGGCCATGCTCTGTTCCCGCCAGCCTCAAAACCAATCCATCAAACAAATTCATTGTTGGGATGGCTGGGTGGTGGCGCAGTTGGTTGAGCATCTGCCTCTGGCTCAAGTCATGATCCCAGAATCCTGGGATTGAGTCCAACATAAGGCTCCTTGATCAGGGGGGAACCTGCTGCTCCCCCTACTTGTTGCTCTCCCTCTCTCTGGAAAATAAATAAATAAAATAGTTTAAAAAATAATTTTAAAAAATTCATTGTCTATTTTCAAAATGTACTCAGTGCGTGACTACTCCTTACACCCCTCTCACCATCACCACCACCTTGATCCAAACTACTGCCGACGCTAGCCTGAATTCTTGCAAAAGCCCTCAGCCTGATCTCCAACCTCTACCTCTGCCTCCCAGCAGCATTAGCTTTCAAAACATCAGTAGGATCATGCCGGGCCGGCGCTTAAAGCCAGCCAACAGCTTCCCAGCCCTAAATAAAACATCACAGGTGCACATACACATATGCCAGAACTTTCTTTCCCTCTTACTTTTGTTGTATTATTTTCCATTGCACCGATGAAAAATATACCATATATTCATTTTCTTTGTTTTCTGTCTCCTCCTTAGAATATAAGAGTAGGACTTTGTCCTGTTTTGTCTGACCCCTGATGCCTAGACAGGACATAGGTCTGATACATGGTACAGGGTCAATCAATATTGGTTAAATTAATAAATAGGTTCTTTTCTGAGGCTTATGCTTCCTTCTCACAAGGCAGGATATACCCAGCAATAAATATGGGTGTGAAATGGTGCTATCCTTCCCAAGCAGTCACTATTCCTGTAGGCAAGACTATTGTGTTTCTTTTCCCCAGTTTTGTGCTGTAAGCCACTGAGACGTGGGACCTGTTCTGCAGCAGCATAAGGGGATCTCCGCTTGGCTGACACGGGTAGAAGAGAGGGGAATGTTTCACCGGCCTGTGGCCATTTCTGTGATGTGTTCTTGCCTCAGAGAGTGTGTGCTCTCTGGAATGAGTGTGCTTGTTCTAGTTAGGAATCCTCTGGGGAGAATCTGCCATTTCTCCAATCTGAAGGGGGCAGGTTGAGGGGCTACTCTGGGACCTTAGTGATCCCATATAGGTATAGTGTGGCCCCTTCACTTTTCCAATCCCTGGGTCAGGGATTGGACACACATTCACAATGCACCGGCATTACACACACTCAATGAATTATTGAACACTACATCAAAAACTAATATGCTGGCTAATTGAAAATAATAATAATAATAACAATAACAATTAACAAATAATAGGAAAACATGATACACATTGGCTAGAATTTCCAAACCTGCTGCTAGCCCTTTCTCATTCTGAGAAAAACTGAGAGAAGGGAAGAGTCAGCAGATAAGTTCCTTGCCCTCTCTGCCTGGGCCTAGGGGCTCTGCTGGTGATGCAGAGCAGAAAGGGAGATACACCCATCAACCTCTGAGCTGCACGAGAAAGAAGAGATAATTAGAGCTGATGCCAGGTGGCGTGGAAGTCATGGATCTCCCCTGTCTGCTAGTTCATGAGTGAGGGATATATCCATGGACACTGAACAGAGCATAACCTCCCAGAGGCAGTACTCCAAATCCTGGGCTCTGGCTCTCTGTGTGTGTGTGTGTGTGTGTGTGTGTGTGTGTGTGTCCCTCTTGCCTGGGCTTCCTCAAAACTCCAGGATTTAGACTTGAGATTTCTATGGCTCCAATTTAAACCCCATGGGATATCAGAGATCTCTGTCTTCGAGGATGTTCAGCCATCCCCCCAACTCCTTTTGGACCACAGTGGCTGAGCCACAAGGCCACTGGATGGACTACTGCAGCCCGCACTCTCTCCTGCCATTTCCAGAGGTCTGGCTGGCCTCAGACAGATGCTGGGACAATACTCTGCATTCCATTCTCGACACACAACAATGCCTCTTCTTTTTTCCAAAAAAGAAATTTTCTATCGAGTGAAACCAAGTACATTTTGTGCATTAATGAGACAAGGAAGAAGGACTTGAGCTTCCTGTGGAGGCTCTGAGAGGGTCCGAGATGCCCATGAAATATTTAGAGGCATTTTCCCAAGGTGGTAGGCCATAATGAATGGGTAAAATCAAGAGCTGTTTTCCAGAGCCCACAGAGACTGAAATCCACAGCTGGGGCCTAGGTGTGATATTTAACTTTTGCTTCTTATGCTGCCCTCCCTGTGTGGACCTTCAGCTCCGTCCTCTTCAGGCTGTGAAATCTCCTGTCTTTACAGGTGGATCACGTGTCTGTTGGAATTACAACCCTGGCCTGTGGACGTGAGGGATTTGATCAGATCACGCTGAGATGACAGAGAACATACTAGATTGTGCTCATCATACAGACATGGCTGTTTTGCAAATTCTGAACCAAAGACCCTACACACGCTCAGATCTTGCAAGATGGGTTGGTCCCTGGTGCCCCAGGGTTGAGACACCTTAGTCACATAGAACTACCTCTAGGGATGAGAATCTGTCACATTATTCTAGTATCTAAGGAGCGTACAGCCAGGTCATCTATTCACAATCTCATTTGCTGTGCATAAAACTCACTTTGTGGCTATTCTTACCAGCTGACTTAGAGTCCCACAGAGAATTGGATTGGATTAGAGTGAGCAGGAAAACCAGGACACATAACCATTATCTTTGCAAAGCTTGGAGTTAGAAATGATAACCCCCAGGACAGGTAGAACACTGCAGATGAGTTAGGTTCTGTCCAAGCCATGTTTTCAACAAAATTACGCAATAATTTTTAAAAAACAGGATATGCACCTTAAATTCTAGATACATAACTATTCTTTTCTTTTTTTGAGGGGGGGGAGAGAGAGAGCGAGCGCACATAAGCAGGGATGGGAGCTGGGGGCGGGAGAAAATCAAGAGAGAATCTTAAGCAAGCTCCATGCCCAGCATGAAGCCCGATGTGGAATTTGATCTCATAACCCTGAGATCATGACCTGAGCCAAAATCAAGAGTTGGATGCTCAACCAACTGAGCCACGCAGGCGCCCCTGCACAGCTATTCTTAAACCTTAAAAGATCCAGTAATACTGGCCCTGCATTTTAAACATGGCCACAGCTTGCCAGAACAGCTCATGGCTGGGCTTCAAACTAACATGTGTTCCTCAGTTGAACAAAGTTGCCAGCACTCCCTAGTATATTATTCTCGTCCCATCTCTTTTAGTCATTTGAGTCTGTGACCTTGAAAACTTATTTTGTGATACAATGGCAAGCTGATTTACTCAGGAATAAGCTCTATCTAATATCTAAGCTTTCTCCCATCAGGTGGGATGCAGGCATGCTGAGGTGTGGTCAGGATGCAGTCAGGATGCACCTTCCCCCTCTGTGCTGTGCCATCATCACCCCAGAAATCAGCACTGCAGATCAGACTATCTTTTTGTTACCCCAGTGAAGATTTGGTTGTTATGGATCTCTTTCCTATGGTACTTCTCTGGACTCCAGTCTCATCCTCTTTCTTTGAGTAGTCCTGTCTGCAGCATTCCAAGATGAAAATACAGCAGTCTGGTTGATTATTTCAGTGGTTGTCCCATGTAACATCATTTCCCACCTGTGAATGACCTGTTCTCTTCTCTTGTGCAGGAAGATCCCTGTTGGGGAATTGGGGTGTCCCAGTGACACCTCAGCACCATGCTGCTGTCCATTTCAGACTTTACCCCAGGCATAGAGAGCAGCACCTTCTATATGCACCTTATGGCAAAAAGCACCAGCTGGAAATAGTCTACCAGATAGCCACATTTTGCTGAACATACCCAGGATTATTATTTCACCCCCTACCCTGACCCCTGCACCATTATGTGAAAAATGGAGGGAAAAAAAAATAAAAAGCTGTGCTCACTCTCTTGCCCTCTAAGACATTTTGACCCGACACTTTAAAATGTATTAGGTAAACAAAAGCAAGCACTGGATCTCCTCCCAAGGTCAAAGTGGAAAATATCAGTGCTATCCTATTGTTAGAAGTCACTTGGCCCCACAACTTGAAGATTCTAGCCCAGGTTAACCGCTCACATTTACAACTTACCAAGGACCTGTCCAAAAACAACGAATCTCAGCAAACCACAGAACAGCTAACCCTGGATCCATAGTACTTCCTAATCCTGCCCACAACTTGATCACTACCCCAGATCCTAACTGGTCTCTAACTCAAAACCTAACTGAACTTTAACCTAGAAGAAACCCTAATTCTGACTTCACATGCAGTCCCACAGACTTCCTGCAGATCCTGGGGCATTATCTAGCTGGCAAGTGCAAGATGGCTCTCTGAGCCAATGGTAAGCTCTGCTCCTAGGAGCCATCTTTAGCCTAATATCATCTCTTAAAACATCCATTTTTAACATTGATTTAAAAAATTAACAGAATAAATTCTCCAAATAAATAGTATATATATCATATAATGAATCATCTTTTGTTACCCTCATCTATTTGGGACAAGGAAGAAGGAGGAAAGGAGGGGGAGAGATGGGAAGAAGTGTGGGGGAGTAAAAATAGAATGGAGGAAAGAAGAAAGAAGAGGGAGAGGAAAGGAGGGAGAAGAGAGGAGGAGAAGGAAAAGGGGAAGAAGAATGAGTATCATTATCTCCTAAAGAAGCTTATTTCAGAAAGACAAAGGTTGAGGACCACTCTCAACTCTTGCCCAGCCCCACCCAGCTGCCAGCAAGGCTGACCTCACTATATATAGGCTCAGTCTGGACACAAAGTTGATCCAAGCAGACCATGGTTTAGAAGTAAATAGAGGGCTCTCTCTCCATCCCTCAGTGGGACAGAAAGTAGTCTTCAACCTCTGCATCCATGACTGGTCCAGGATGTCCACTTGGACTTGATGCTGTTGCTTCCTCAAAACCAAAACCATGACAGGAAGGATTCACCCACCAGAACGCCCCCCCCTGTCCTGCTCCTCTGCTCACAGCAGCACTCACTGGGCTAAAAGTCTTGACCTAACACTCATCTAGCCAGTGGCAGGCTTGATTTCGCCAGCTACTGTCACCTGGAGTGGGTTTCACATCTGACCCCGATGCATCAATGTAGACCGTTCTCTATGGTCTTGGGATTCTATCCAACACTAAGATCTGCTCCTATATTGAATAAGCGACTTCCCCTATAGATGATAACTTCTGATATACCAACTCCAATTTCACTGAACCCGAGTTGGGATTTGGATGTTCCCTTCTCTCCAACTCTTTTGTTTCTTTCTTTCAGTCTCTACCCCCCTACCTCTCTGAGCCCAGATCACTACTTTCTGTTTTGAGGAGATTCCCTCATGCCATCTGGGTGGGCTAGCCCTGGTTACAGCAGGACTATGTCTCAGAATTTGAGTGGACTGGTTCCCAAGAATTCCTTTTCCTGTTACCTTGCTCATCAGTCATGCTTAGTGAAATAAGTCAATCGGAGAAAGACAACTATCATATGATCTCCCTGATATGAATAAGTGGAGATGCAACATGGGGGGTTGGGGGGGTAGGAAAAGAAGAAAAGAAACAAGATGGGATCGGGAGGGAGACAAACCATAAGTGACTCTTAATCTCACAAAACAAACTGAGGGGTGATGGGGGGAGGGGGGTCGGGAAAGGGGGTGGGGTAATGGACATTGGGGAGGGTATGTGCTATGGTTAGTGCTGTGAAGGGTGTAAACCTGGCGATTCACAGACATGTACCCCTGGGGATAAGAATACTTTATAAGTTTATAAAAAATAAAAAATTAAAAAAAAAAGAAATGTCAAAGAAAGAAATAAGTAACAGTCCATTATTGGAATAGTAGGTGATTATATTATTACTGGCTCCCTGGGAAAAAGTCCCTGTACATTTCATTATTATTTAAGCCTTCCCAGAAAGGTGCTGAGGATCAAACACCCACCTTATCCACAAATGACTATTCAAATGTAAATCAGATTTTATCACTCTTTTTCAAGGAGCCTGTATCAGCTACCTGCTGCACTGAGAGTATGAAACTTTGTACATGGCCCACAGGTACTGCACGTTCTGGGCCTGATTTATCTCCTCCAGCCTATCCTTGCCACAACTGCTCCTCCATCCAATACAATCACTTTCTTCTAGCTCTTAAAAGGCAATACATATTTTCCCTCTTCTAGACTTTCCATCCCCACAGATCTTGTATCTCTGTCTAGATCATTATTCTCATTGCTCCTTGTATCACTCAGTTCTCAGCCTCATAGCAAGATATTTTTCTGCTGATCCTCTTGGAATAAGTCATACTAATCCCCCTCATTGCACTCTGTGAGTTTTTCTGTTACTGGAATTGGTACCTTCATGGCAATTTTTTCTTCAGTTGTGTATTTTATGTTTTCCCAACTAGACTATCCATGAAGACACATCACACCTTCTTTGTGTACCAATATATCTTCATTACTTGTCACATAGTAGAAGCTCAATACACATTTTTGGATATATGAACAAATTAGTGTATTAATAAAACAGTAGAGCTAAATCAAATTTAATTTTCCAATATTTAATTTTATAGATACCATAAATTGATACATGAGTACAGATGCAGAGAATCCTAGAAGGTTTTCTTTCCATTCTCTGCTATTTTCAGGCCTTAAATTATTTTGTCCACTGAGCTTTGTGTTAGTCCCATTTGTCATGTGTTGTCACTTGTTTTCATCTACACGGGAGTAATGTCTGTAAAGGAGGCCTCAGGCCCTTCTTTTTTGTCTCCCAACTGGAGTCTTAGAAGTACAACTGTAGCACTATCTCATTCAAACTGTCTTAAGACACTTTTGACTACAGGGATTGGCTGCTAAGCTTTATTTCAGAACGATTACAAGATGAAATGTCTATAGCTTCCCCCAAGCCATAGGCTTGGTTTTTCTTTATGTTGACATTTCTTCTGTAGGTTGGAGAAAATAAAAATAGAACTTTAGAGAAGACCAAGAATAACAAAAATATTAATGACAAATAATTTCCTCTGAATTTCACTGGGATCTGAAAAAAAGCACTGAAGAGCAGTATGGAGACCAGAGCTTTGGCATTTGACACACCTTTTTAAAAGTAAGATTCAGTGTACTAACTGTGAGAAGATTACTTAAAATTTATCCTTTAAAGATGAGTATATACTCATCTGTCAAGGTAGAATAATACTGTTAATATTTAGGATTGTTTTGAAGATAAAAAGAGATAGTAGGACAACTGAAACAGTGTCTCACTCAAGAAGACATTAATTTCACTCCTTCTATGGTCTTTAAGGCTCATGCTTCATCTCCAGTTGTAGAAGGAGTAGAAGTCTTCAGGAAGTATCTATTCCTGCCTGTGCAGTAACCCAGTGGAGGAAGGTCTCTAAGGCATTATAGAAAACATTCTTTCCCATTGCGGAGAAATTGAGAGTCTGTAAATACTACTTAGAGAGTGTCTACATACTACTTAGTAAGACAACCTCTGAAAATAAAATACAATGAAACTGTATCACCCCATAACTGGGCAGCTTTGTTACAAGACTTATCCTGCCTCTTGCTACTCACAATGATATGTTCCTGGTCACTTGAGGAAGGATCTACCCAGTTCTCTCCATTAATTTTTCCAGAATATTCAGGGAAACACAATCTTTGCTCTAGTCTGTAGGTAACAACCTTTGTCGATGTTTTCTATTAATCTACTGGTGATAAAATGAGTGCTTTTCCCCCTTTGTTTTGATATTCAATATACAGCCCTCTTGGTGAGATCCTCAAGGGCACCTGGAGACAAAGAGAACTTCTTGACCAGCTGGTGCTCATGTACTTTCTGAAAGAGAAAGACACACAGAAACATTAGCCATTCTGGCTCCATGTCCAGCTTCCACTTTGCCTCTGTGTATGTTTTCTGGAGTCCCAGGGACCTTCTTCAGTTATGCTTTCAGCAGTGGCTTCTCTGGCGCTTCCTGGCTTGCCTGGAGATTCCAATCTTGTGTTATCTTTCAGGTAGATTATATTTCCTGAAGTTGATTGGAACACTCCCATCCCACATCTTTTCTCTGGCCTTGCCTTTCACCATCAAGAGGTAGATTCTAATTCCCCTCCCCTTCCATCTGGGCAAGAATGTGGCTCACTCAGAAGTAATAGAACATGGAAGAAGTGATTTTGTGTGACTTCTAAATCATAAAAGCTGATGTAGTCTCCATCTCATGAGCTGGGACACTCACCTTTGGAGCCTGAATCTTTGTGTAAAGTGTCCACCTACACTGAGATAAACATAGTGGAAAGGCCATGTGAACGCACTCCAGTTCAATGATCTCCTAGCAGAAAACCAACAAAAACCTACAATAACCTGTGAGTGAGCTATTTTGTAGGCCCAGTAAATTCCACAACACCAGTCAACATTTGATTGCCCCTACAAGAAAGAACCTAATATGAGCCCTTTCCAGATATCTGATTTACAAGATTGTGAGAAAAATAAAAAGGTAGTCTTAAGTCACTAAATTTTAGGGTAATTTGTAGTAACTGGAATAATTCTAGATGGGACACAGTAAAAGCAGATTTCCTGGCACATCTGTTTACCTGGATTAACTCTATTTCCATTGTTCTATACTCCAAGGAAAACTAGACTTCAGTAGAATTCTCATTTGAAGCTCTCATCTTGTATGCCTGGGATTAAATTTTAATATCTGAACTATCATTGGAAATATGAAGCATGTATAGCCATGGTAAAATTATACTGAATAGTAGATTAGACAAGCTAGTTAGGAACATTACCATCCATTTTTTATATTAGATCCTTTATCCTTTATTGGGAAGATTATTTGGCTTTCTCACTTCAGAAGGCTTCGTGTCATAGTCCTTGGAGGTTGGGGAAGGTGGTTTTGAAGACTCGAATATCTCTAGACTTTGCAGAGTCTTAACAAGAAGAGGTTAGCAGAAGCTTATTTAGCTAAAAAGAATGTTACCAAAGAGAGGCTTCTGGATGAAAAAGGAAGAAGCCCAGTCCCATCCATGTTGCTACAAAAGTTGGGTATTCATCCTTTCTGATGGAGGCATAATACTCCATAGTGTATATGGACCACATCTTCCTTATCCATTTGTCCGTGAAGGACATCTTGGTTCTTTCCACAGTTTGGCGACCGTGGCCATTGCTGCTATAAACATTGGGGTACAGATGGCCCTTCTTTTCAC
>PISX010037491.1:0-11014 GCA_004024625.1 Mellivora capensis
ATAAAGACCATGTGAAGTGGGGTGGATATAAGCATATGTTCAAGGATCTATGAATTAACCTTAAGAATCTGTCAATTTTTCTAAACAGTGCTTCTCCTCAAAATGATTAGTATACAAACGTTCTAAACAATCTTATAAAAGAAGCAGAAAGTTAACAACACAGGTTCTGAAACCAGACTGCCTGGCTACGTATTCTGGCCCTACCACTAGCTGTAGTACCCCGGAAAAGTTATCCTGCCTCAGTATCCCCATCTGTAAAAATGTGGTAGAACTTGCTTGGGAGTCAAGATGGCGGAGGAATAGCAGACTGAGATGACATTAGGTCGCAGGATTCAGCTAGAGAGTTATCAAACCATTCGAAACACCTACAAACCCAACAGGAGGTCAGAGAGAAGAAGAGCAGCAATCCCAGAAACAAGAAATCGACCACATTCTGGAAGATGGGACGTGCGGAGAAGTGAATCTGAAGCGATGGGAAGATAGACCTCAGGGAGAGAGGCTGGTTTCCAGCAAGCGGTGCAGCAATGGAGCACAAAATCTGAACATTTAGAACTCTGCTCCACTCAGGGACATCGCACCCAAGGCTAAACGGGAGTGGAGCCCTCTTGGGGGGACAGTGTCGGTCACAGAAGGATCGGGGGTGTCTGAGTGTGGCAGGGCTACGAGGTATCTCTGGTACCTCAGAGGTATCAGCTATGAGGTATCTGCTCTGATAGAGCAGGAAAGCCAGCTACAGAGTTTGAGCCAAGGAGTGAGCTCTCAGCTCCGGGTTACGTTAAGCTGTGATCTGCAGCACAGTCGGGCCACTCTTTGAGCAGGGACCCAACAAGTGGCAGGTCCACGGAGACTCACCTTCCTCCTCTGGAGGCAAAATCTTCTGGGTTTGGAGACTCCAAACGGGGCTGTGCACCACAGACAGAAACACTCGGTCATAGGCCAGGTGAGCTCAGAGCACGGCCGGAGGCCATGGAGATGCTTTTTTCCAAGGGCGCTTTTCTCCAAGGGCACACTGAGGAGTGGGACCCCAAGCTCTCGCCTCCTCCAGGCTGGAGATTGGGAGGACGCCATCTTCATTCCCATCCTGAGAAGTGTTCTACCGAAAGTGTTCAGGGAACAAAAGCTCCCAAGAGCAAACCCGAGCAGACTACTTAGCCCCACCCCTGGCAAGGGCGGCACAATTCTGCCTCGGGCAAACACATTTGAAAATCACTACAACAGTCCCCTCCCCCAGAATATCAGCAAAAACATCAGGCCAAAACTATGCTCACTGATCAAGGTGAACAGCGGAATTCCAGAGGAGGGGAAAGCAAAGCATGGAATTCATGGCTTTCTGCCCATGATTCTTTGGTCTTACAAAGTTAATTAATTTTTTTTAATTTTATTTTTTTCTTACTCTAATTTTGTTAACTTTTCCTCTTTTAATGTTTTTACACTAGTTTAATTTAAACAATACCTTTCTAAAAAAAATCTGTTTAAACCTTCATCGTTATAGTCATATTTTATCCTTCATTGTATCTAACTGTATTTTTTGTATACATATAGGGTTTTTTCTTCTAAAAAAAACTGGGATACAATTTCTTCTAATAGATCAAAATGTACCCTAAATCTAGCACAGGGCTTTGTTCTAGAATCCAGCCTGACAAGATTCGCTCCACATTCTTTATTTTCTTTTTCCAACCAACTTATGTTATCAATTCCTTTTTCAGAATATTTTTTTTAATTTTCATCTTTACAGTCATATTCCACTTCATTGTGTTTACCCTTATTTTTGTATATATGTAAGTTTATTATTCTTTAAAATTTTGAGAGGTAGTTTCTTCTAAGAGACCAAAATACACCCAAAATCAAGTGAGTGGCTCTGTTTTATTCACCAGTCTAATTAAATTATAAATATATTTTTTTAATTTTTTAATTAAAAAAAATTTCTTTTTACCCCCTTTTTCCCCCCCAATTTGGGGTCTCTTCTGATTTGTTTAGTGTATATTTTTCTGGGGCCTTTGCCACACTTTTAGTATTTTATTCTCTTGTTCATATATACTTATCTGGGTAAAACGAAAAGGCGGAAAAACTCACCACAAAAAAAAAGAACAAGAGCCAGTTCCAAAGGCTAGGGACCTAATCAATATGGACATTGGTAATATGGCAGATCTAGAGTTCAGAATGACAATTTTCAAGGTGCTACCTGGGCTCAAAAAAGGCATGGAAGATACTAGAGAAACCCTGTCTGGAGAAATAAAAGCCCTTTCTGGAGAAATAAAAGAAATAAAATCTAACCAAGCAGAAATTTAAAAAGCTATTAATGAAGTGCAATAAAAAATGGAGGCTCTTACTGCTAGGATAAATGAGGCAGAAGAGAGAATGAGTGATATAGAAGACCAAATGACAGAGAATAAAGAAGCTGAGCAGAAGAGAGACAAACAACTACAGGAACAGGAGGGGAGACTTCGAGAGATAAGTGATACCGTAAGACAAAACAATATGAGAATTTGGATTCCAGAAGAAGAAGAAAGAGAGAGGGGGGCAGAAGGTATATTGGAGCAAATTATAGTAAAGGATTCCCCTAATATGGCAAAGAGAACAAGCATCAAAATCCAGGAGGCATAGAGAAACCCCCTCAAAATCAATAAAAATAGGTCCACACTCCATTATCTAATAGAAAAACTTACAAGTCTTGGTGACAAGGAGAAAATCCTGAAAGTAGCTCAGGACAAGAAGTCTGTAACATACAATGGTAAAAATATTAGATTGGCAGCAGACTTATCCACAGAGACCTGGCAGGCCAAGAAGGACTGGTATGATATTTTCAGAGCACTAAATGAGAAAAACATGCAGCCAAGAATACTATATACAGCTAGGCTATCACGGGAAACAGAAGAAGAGTTAAAAAGTTCCAGGACAAACAAAGATGAAAAGAATTGGTAAACACCAAACTAGCCCTACAGGAAATATTGAAAGGGGTCCTCTAAGCAAAGAGAGAGCCTAAAATTAGCAGCCCAGAAAGGAACAGAGACAATATACACCAACAGTCATCTTACAGGCAATACAATGGCACTAAATTCCTATCTTTATAAAGAGTTACTCTGAATGTAAATGGGCTAAATGTAAGTAAATATTTCAAAATAGAAAAGACACAGGGTATCAGAATAGACAAAAAAACAAACAAACAAACAAAAATCAATATGCTGTCTATAAGACACTCATTTTAGACACAAAGATACCTCTAGATTAAAAGTGAGGGTGTGGAAAACAATTTACCATGCTTATGGACATCAAAAGAAAGCTGAGGTGGAAATCCTTATATCAGATAAATTACATTTTAAGCCAAAGACCATAATAAGAGATGAGGAAGGACACTATATCATATTTAAAGGGTCTGTGCAACAAGAACATCTAACAATTTTGAATATCTATGCCCCTAACATGGGAGCAGCCAACTACGTAAACCAATTAATAACAAAATCAAAGAAACACATTGACAATAATACAATAATAGCAGGGGACTTTAATACCACCCTCACTGAAATGGATAGATATTCCAAGCAAAAGTTCAATAAGGAAATAAAGGCCTTAAGTGATACACTGCACAGATATATTCAGAACATTCCATCCCAAAGCAACAGAATACACATTCTTCTCTAGTGTACATGGAACATTCTCAAGAATAGATCACATCTTGGGTCACAAATCAAGTCTCAACTGCTACCAAAAAGTTGGGATCATTCCCTGCATATTGTCAGAGCACAATGCTCCAAAGCTAGAAGTCAATCACAAGAGGAAAGTTGGAAAGAACTCAAATATATCGAGGCTAAAGAGCATCCTCCTAAAGAATGCATGGGTCATCCAGGAAATTAAAGAAGAAAAATTCACGGAAACAAATGATAATGATAACACAACTCTTTACAATCTGTGGGACACGGCAAAGGCGGTCCTGACAGGGAAGTATATAGTGATACAAGCCTTTCTCAAGAAACAAGAAAGGTCTCGACTACACAACCTAACCCTACACCTAAAAGGAGCTGGAGAAAAAACAGCAAAGAAAGCCTAAACCCAGCAAGAGAAGAAAAGTAATAAAGATCAGAGCAGAAATCAATGAAATAGAAACCAAAAAACAATAGAACAAATGAACAAAACTAGGAGCTGGTTCTTTGAAAGAATTAAAAAGACTGATAAACCCCTGGCCACACTTATCAAAAAGAAAAGAGGAAGGACCCAAATTAATAAAAGCATGAATGAAAAAGGGGAGATCACAACCAACACCAAGGAAATACAAACAATATAAGAACATATTATGAGCAGCTATACACCAGCAAATTTGACAGTCTAAAAGAAATGGATGCATTCCTAGAGACATATAAACTACCACAACTGAACCAGGAAGAAAGAGAAAACCTGAACAGACCCATAACCACTAAGGAGATTGAAGCAGTCATCAAAAATCTCCTAACAAACAAGAGCCTAGGGCCACATGGCTTACCAGGGGAATTCTACCAAACATTTAAAGAAGAATTAATACCTATTCTCTGGAAACTGTTCCATAAAATAGAAATGGAAAGAAAACTTCCAAACTCATTTTATGAGGCCAGCATTACCTTGATCCCAAAACCAAAGACCCCACCAAAAAAGAGAATTACAGACCAATATCCTTGATGAACACAGATGTGAAAATTCTCACCAAAATATTAGCCAATAGGGTCCAACAGTACATTAAAAGGATTATTCATCACAACCAAGTGGGATTTATTCCAGGGCTGCAAGGTTGATTCAACAACCGCAAATCAATCAATGTGATAAAATACATTAATAAAAGAAAGAACAAGAACCATATGATACTCTCAATAGAAGCTGAAAAAGCATTTGACAAATTACAGCATACTTTCTTGATCAAAATTCTTCAAAGTGTAGGAATAGAGAGGCTACATACCTCAATATCATCAAAGACATCTATGAAAAATCCACAGCGAATATCATTCTCAACAGGAAAAAACTGAGAGCTTTTCCCCTAAGGGCAGGAACATGGCAGGGATGTCCATTATCACCACTGCTATTCAACATAGTACTAGAAGTCCTAGCCTCAGCAATCAGACAACAAAAGGAAATAAAAAGCATCTGCATCAGCAAAGAAGAACTCAAACTCTCACTCTTTGCTGACGATATGATACTTTATGTGGAAAACCCAAAAGACTCCACTCCAAATCTGCTAGAGCTTGAACAGGAATTCAGTAAAGTGTCAGGATATAAAATCAATGCACAGAAATCAGTTGCATTTCTCTACACAAACAACAAGACAGAAGAAAGAGAAATTAAGGAGTCGATCCCATCTACAATTGCACCCAAAACCATAAGATACCTAGGAATAAACCTAACCAAAGAGGCAAAGAATCTGTATTCAGAAAATTATACAGTACTCATGAAAGAAATTGAGGAAGACACAAAGAAATGGAAAAGCATTCCATGCTCATGGATTGGAAGAACAAATATTGTGAAAATGTCTATGTTACCTAAAGCAATCTACATGTTTAATGCAATCCCTATTAAAATACCATCCATTTTTTTCAAAGAAATGGAACAAATAACTCTAAAGTTTATATGGAACAAGAAAAGACCCCGAATAGCCAGAGGAAAGTTGAAAAAGAAAACCAAAGTTGGTGGCATCACAATTCCAGACTTCAAGCTCTATTACAAAGCTGTCATCATCAAGACAGTATGGTACTGGCACAAAAACAGACACATAGATCAACGGAACAGAATAGAGAGCCCTGAAATAGACCCTCAACTCTATGGTCAACTAATCTTCGACAAAGCGGGAAAGAATGTCCAATGAAAAAAAGACAGTCTCTTCAACAAATGGGGTTGGGAAAATTGGACAGTCACATGCAGAAAAATGAAACTGGACCATTTCCTTACACCACACATGGAAACAGACTCAATGTAAGATAGGAAACATGAAAATTCTTGAATAGAACACAGGCAGCAACCTCTTCGACCTCAGCTGGAGCAATTTCTTCCTAGAAACATCGCCAAAGGCAAGGGAAGCAAGGGCAAAAATGAACTATTGGGACTTCATCAAGATCAAAAGCTTTTGCACAGCAAAGCAAACAGTCAACAAAACCAAAAGACAACTGACAGAACGGAAGAAGATATTTGCAAACAACATATCAGATAAAGGGCTAGTATCCAAAATCTATAAAGAACTTATCAAACTCAACACCCAAAGAACAAATAATCCAATCAAGAAATGGGCAGAGGACATGAACAGACATTTCTGCAAAGAAGACATCCAGATGGCCAACAGACATATGAAAAAGTGCTCCACATCACTCGCCATCAGGGAAATACAAATCAAAACCACAATGAGATACCACCTCACACCAGTCAGAATGGCTAAAATTAACAAGTCAGGAAATGACAGATGCTGGCGAGGATGCGGAGAAAGAGGAATCCTACTACGCTGTTGGTGGGAATGCAAGCTGGCGCGGCCACTCTGGAAACAGCATGGAGGTTCTTCAAAAAGTTGAAAATAGAGCTACACTATTACCCAGCAATCGCACTACTGGGTATTTACCGTAAAGATACAAATGCAGTGATATGAAGGGACACGTGCACCCAAATGTTTATAGCAGCAATGTCCACAACAGCCAAACTATGGAAAGAACCTAGATGTCCAGCAACAGATGAATGGATAGAGATGATGTAGTACATATACACAATGGAATACTATGCAGCCATCAAAAGAAACGAAATCTTGCCATTTGCAATGACATGGATGGAACTAGAGGGTATTATGCTGAGTGAAATAAGGCAACTAGAGAAAGACAATTATCATATGATCTCCCTGATATGAGGAATTTGAGAGGCAAAATGGGGGTTTGGAGGGCAGGGAAGGAAAAAATGAAACAAGATGGGATCAGGAGGGAGACACACCATAAGAGACTCTTTTTAATTTTTTTAAACATTTTTTTTTTTAATTTGCCAGAGAAGAGATCACAAGTAGGGAGAGGGGCAAGCAGAGAGAGAGACAGAGGTAGCAGGCTCCCCACTGAGTAGCGAGCCCAATGCGGGGCTCGATCCTAGGACCCTGAGATCATGACCTGAGCTGAAGGCAGAGGCTTAACCCATGGAGCCACCCAGGCACCCCACCATAAGAAACTCTTAATCTCACAAAAGGAACCGAGTGTTGCCAGGGGCAGCAGGGTATGGAGAGGGTGGTTGGGTTATGGACATTGGGGAGGGTGTGTGCTATGGTGAGTGCTTTGAAGTGTGTAAGGCTGATGATTCACAGACCTGTACCCCTGGGGCAAATCATACATTATATGTTAGTTTTTAAAATGTGGTAGAACTTAACTTTGAATGTCAAACTAGTATAGATGTTATTAGGCTGACATTGTCTCATTGAAGAAAAAAAGGACAATTTTCTGGTGCCCAGTTAGACAAAAATTTCAAATAAGCAATAGACTTATACCTAGAAATACAGACCTAGAGTAGTTATCAACTTTTAAACCTCTCAATATTATTATTCCCATTTAGGTGAATGCTCTTTTTTTTTTCTTTTTACATCATTAGGTGTATGTGAAAAATGTACCTACCTTACAAACATGGAGACCCAGTTTATACACATTCAAATGTTAATAATGGGTTTAAAGATTTTATTTATTTGCCAGAGAGAGAAAGAAAGATTGAGAGAGAGGGAGAGAGAGCAAAAGAGACAACATAAGTGGGAAAGGAAGAAGTAGGCTCTCTGCTGAGCAGGGAGCCCAATGTAGAACTCAATTCCAGGACTCCAGGATCATGACCTGAGCCAAAGGCAGACACTTAACCAACGAGCCACCCAGGTGCCCCTAAATAATGGGTTTAAAGCAATGATAAGATTGTACAGTGCTTAGGGTATATCCAACATCTGATCTCCATAAAATTTCCCTACAAGTAGCAAATGTTCGGGAGTTACTGTGTCAATCAGCATATTGTACAATAAAATGATAATGTCATATTATTTGATGAATAAAAAACTCAGCATATGCACGTGTCTCCAATAAAGATTTCTAAGACTAATTAAAGTAAATAATTCTTGAGTAGTAAAATAATTCCATCCCAAAGACCTGAGGAATCTATTGCTCTCAATACAAGTCTAATGATGCTGTATCAAAAAAAAAAATGAGATATTAAAGTAGAGACAACCTAGTTTAAGTGAGAAGTTATAAATTCTTAATAGGAATTTCTTTGTCCATTAAAAAAATAAAATAGATGTCCATGTATTTTGAATTTAAGTAGAGTGACCTATAGAAACACATCTTTAAAATCTTTTGGTCTTTTATTAGTTTCATACTGATATTTTTCCAAATAGTTTTTTGTCATGTCTGGTATCATTTTAATAAAGCAACTAATCATGAGTGAAGATATATCAACCCATACTATGAATTTACTTATTACTGCAGGTCTGATTTGCTGATAGTTTGATAGCACAGCTGTGGTTACAAGCGGAAGTAGAGCCAATGAAATAAGAAGAAACCTATGATTAGGGGCTCCTGGGTGGTGCAGTCGGTTAAGCAGCTGAGTCTTGGTTTCAGCTCAGGTCATGATCTCAGGGTCCTGAGATTAAGCCCTGTGCTGGGTTCTGTGCTCAGCAGAGGGTCTGCTTAAGATTGTCTGTCTACCCTTTCCCCCACTCAGGCTGTCTCTCTTTCTCTAAATGAATAAATTTTTTTAAAACTCTTAAAAAAAAACAACAACCCTTTTGATTACAAAAATTTAGCATACAGTATAACCCTTTGGGAAAAGACAGTTGAAACTTGTTAAGAAAAAGAGAAAACAATTATTGGTTTCTGGAACTATAATGGAAAATGTACTATATATTTAAGAGAAAGAGTTTGTCACACAGGAAACTGTAATGTATGTTGAGGATTTTTAGGTGTTTGTTTTAGTGGGTTTTATCAGTATTCTTATACATACAACCAATGAAAATTACAAGTGGAATCAAGAAATAAGTTGGTATAAGAATAGATTCCATGAGGAAGATTCAGCTGTCTCTTCTTTGATCAAATATTTAAGTAGATAAGGACAGAGTACCTTAGATTGAGCAATAAGAAAAAAAAAAAGTGATGGATAGAGATAGTGATAATGTTTAACATCCATTCTTGAACTTGTTGAAATCTGTCATATCACACTTTCAAAAACACAGTTGATTATTTCTGCATGTAATTTAAGCACTTAATTTTTTTTCAGTCATGAATCGTTAGAAGTATCTCATATATATTATTTGGTAAATCATTTTAATAAAATTTTTTTCAAAATTGCTTATCTTTAAAATTCAGCATTTCTAAATTCCTAAACTACTTTTCAGGTGAAACCAATTTAATCATTGTGTGACCATATCCAACTCTCTTATCAAAGCACTCTCATGACACCACATTTGCCCTCTATAACTTCCCATTTATTCTTCAAAAAAGAAAATATTTGCACACATTGTAAAGCTGCATTTCTGAGCTTTATTTCAGTGGAGACCATTTAAGAAAGTGAAAACAAACAAACAAAAAAGGAGATGAAAACCAAACAGGAATGATTAGAGAGTTGGTCAAATCTAAATCTCCTGTTCTTAAGAAACTGAGTTCTCAAAAAAAAAAAAAAAAAAAAGAAAGAAAGAAAGAAAGAAACTGAGTTCTCTACAGTTTTAATTTTTGATATAACCATAATGTATGTTCAGGGTCATTTCTAAAACTCCTGAGTATCATAGTAGCCATTTGTTGCCACTTGATATTCAAGGAAATAACAGATGATTATAAGACAAAGACTGAAAAATTGTGTAGCACACACATTTTCCCTCCTCTTAAAAATGTCACTCTTTTCAGCCCTATATTCTACTGCTTGTTAGCAAAGATTATGTTACACATATTTAAATAAATTCTTCTCAAGTGATAAAGAAAAACTCTTGATTCTGATATTATCCAGTGATAGGAAATTTAGCATTTATAATAGCTCCGTCTGGGAGAATAATGTCATCCAGGATGAAAACATCACTCCTTGACCAAAGAGAGACAGGCTCCTCTGAGCCCTCTTTTGGACTAGACCTCGTCCTTGGGTCTTCTCTGAGGCCTGCCTAGCCCAGCTATAGCAAAAATCCTGCTAAGTTCACTTAGTGAGAATCTCTCCACCCCTGCTCTCTGAACAAGTTCTTCATCCCCCATGCTTATTGGCTATAAATCCCCAGTGTTTTTACTGTATTTGAGGTGACACCCCATCTCTCCCCCCATTGTGACTAATCATCCTGAATAAAGTCTTGCTTACCTTTTAAAAAAAGTATCAATAATCATTTTTCTTTAACAAGGACATAGGACTTTCATAAGAAATTAATCTACCAATTTACTAATTTTTCAGGATCTGCCCAACTTTTACTTGTCTTTAAGATCAAATATAATATAATTTAATCTGCAGATATAAATATGTAAGAGTTCTGATAGATATCAAGCAGTTAGGAGTAGAGGAAAAAAACAAGGAAACCAAAAAAAGTGGTGAGATGTTACGGGAAAATTAGAAGAGGGAGGGAATAAAGATTCATACACAAACATAGCTTTTGGTTAATGTTTCAGTATATATTTAGAAAAACATAGCCCCATGAGATCAGCCAAGATCAGAAACATAGATGCTTATAAGGATAATAGAAATGGAGGAAACCAGCTGTCGAAATAACCGAAGGGGATTATGAAGAATGTGATGACTGGGGTGGGGGAAGGGCACATCCTTCTGATGGTGGCACCTCCCAGTCCCCCCAGTTGATACTCCCAGGTAGCATTGTGGACCACTGTGGTTAGATTAGCTGAGTTTTCCCAGAAAACCCCAGGAATCCAGTTACTCTGGAGAAGGAACTAAATACAATTTTAGTGTGTGGTCCCACAATTCAAACAATTACAGTTATAAATCCATGCAAAGGATACCCCCACAAAGAAATGTGAGTAAAAATAAACATGCTTGGAATCAGAGAACATAATTAAGTGAATTTCCCAGAGGTTTTGATGTTCCCCAACCT
>PISX010037492.1:0-10883 GCA_004024625.1 Mellivora capensis
GATTTCCCTTCACAAACCTTCTACAACTTTCCTTTGCATTCAGGTTTTGTCCCAAGTCCTTTCCTTCCAAACAACCATCTCCTTTAGGACAAAATTACCTTTTTACCTTCAACAATATATACTCCCATTCCTTAAATCTTTCTTACCTATTTTCTACTTTCCTACATACAGAGTTGCTTTCTTTATTTCCATCAGTCTTACAGTTAGCAGAATTTTGTACTTTTAGAAACACCTTAAGTTGTTAACCTCTAGTCAATTATCAATTGTAACGGTTATAACAATTCTTTAGATGCCAATTTATGAATCAGTTAAGCACAAAACATGTTTACCAACAGACTTAAATATTCTTAGTTTCTTTGCTGTAAGAAGTCAAAAGCACAAACCTATGTTCAGTAATCAATGACTTAGTACCTTATCCTATCTGGAAAAGACCTAGATGTCCAACAAATTTAATTCCATGTCATCCAAGCAAAAACTTTAAATTTTCAGGTTACCAAGGACCTTGAAAGCTATCTCAGCAAAACTTTGAGACAATTAACCATCAGTTTAGTCATTTCTTTGCTAACAGATTTTAATAACACTAGCTTATTTGACCTTCAGTAAACTTTGATTGAAGTTTCACGTTTACTGCTAATAGCTTAAAAGACATGTATATCCTAATTAAACCAACAAACTTAACTTATTTCAAATACTGATTTACATTCCACCTGGGCCCACTCCACTTTGAATGTTTACCTGAGACATGGGTGGGAAGATCTGGAGTGGGGGGTGTTAGGTGCAGGGGGTTCTCTTCTTGCTCCTTGACAGTGAAGAGAGAAGGAGCCATGGTGCATGATCTAGAGGCTAGTCATGCAGGCTGCACGCACGTTGGTGCAGAAACATGAGAAGGGGGAGACAGAAGAAACAAAGTGCTGCCAGAAGGCAGAGAAAGGATTCCCGGTTTCAGAGCCCCTCAACTCCAACAGAGGAGCAGACGCCATGCTTTCCCACCAGCAAGGGAGAAGGAGTTAGGCAGTCCTTGTCGGGCCAGAGAAAACAGGGAGTTTCCCCGAAACAAAGGGAGTTTTGGCAGCTGCTTGGGGATATTCCTTAAAATCTGTCTCGAGTTAGACCAACCACAGTTGACTCCAGTTATAGCCAGCCATTACACAGGAAATGAGTAGGGAGAAGCCCCTCATCTATTAGGAGGAATGGAGAGATGAAAGTCAGAGTCCCCTTACTCTCTGCTTGCCCCATTCCCTCAAACACAATAAACACAACAGACAACAAAAAGACAAGACAAAGACAACCGCAGACCCAGTGGCCCTCCCGGGGCCATCCAACATTTAAAGGATGGCCATCTAGACATGCAGAAAGTCCGAAACTTTCCCTTTCGTACGTCCATGTTCAGGTTATGAGCTCTTTCCTTAACGTCCGATAAGTGGTCAATCATCAGAGACAGAGGAGTTGTCTGTGTCTGTCCCATCAGGTCCTCAGTCCACAACAAGAAAAATACACTTACGACAATTAATAAGAACACATTCACAGACAAACGATCTGCACGCCAAAGACAAAACTGGGAGGAAGTTAAGGGAGAATCCGGCCGTACCGGCAGCCGGCTCTCTTCACAGATGAGGACCTTGTCCTCTGGGCCTGACTACACCACACCAGTGGCCGAACCTCCAGATACGAGCCCGACTGCAACAACAGCCGAGCCTCCAGATGAGGACCTCATCCTCCTGGCCCGACCTCACCAGTGGCCGAGCCTCCTGAAATGGGCCCGCCAAGCCTCCAGACAGGGGCAAAGGGACGTCTCCCAAGATCCCCCGGTTGATGGCCCACCACGCGTCCGCTTGAGCCAATGTCGACTCCAGATACGGGCTTGACCGCACCAGCAGCCGAGCCTCCAGATTGGAATTCCTACAGGTTAAGAAAGAAAGAAAAAAGAAAGAAAGAAGAAATGCAGAGTGGAACTCCCAAAGTATGCATGCAAATAGATGAAAATGAGTGCACCCACCAGCCGGTGCAAGACCCTCCAGGTTGGGGTCCTAGGAGTCTCCCAGATCTTGGTGGGACCTCCAAATGTTATGCCTGAGTTTTTGCATCCAAGAGACCACCAAGGAGCCAACACTGATGCAATCACATGAGGGTTTATTTGACAAGCTTAAGCTTGAGCCCAAGTATACCCAGCACAGAGGGTAGGTACTTGGACCCCAAGCTTAGTTAAGGCAGGGGTATTTATGGGTTCCTGTTACTAAAGCAGGGTGGGGATTTCTCGAACCAAAGCAGGGTGGGGCTTCCTGGAACCAAAGCAGGGTGGGGGTTTCTGGAACCAAAGCAGGGTAGGGCTTACTAAAGCAAGGTGGGGGTCTCTGGAACTAAAGCAGGGTGGGGCTTACTAAAGCAGGGTGGGGGTCTCTGGAACTAAATCAAAGTAGGGGAAAGTTCAGCCCTCGGGCACAGGGATCTGAGATGGCTGCCGGAGCTAAGATGGCTGTACTTATGCTAAGGCTAAACCTGAGGTGGGATGGCCTTAATTTTTCTCGGCCTCCACAAACATTTTGTGTTTCTTTGAAATGTCTTTTCATCATAAATCTCTCTTCTGTATCCACATCAGGAGAATATATGTGAATTAAATTAGTTAAGGTATTCTTAAAGTTTCTTCATATTTACTTCTGAATCACTTTCTTTTAATTGGGATATATAATTCATATACCATAAATCAAAACATGTAATCTGGGGGTATTTAACATATAATCAAGTATCTTTTTATTGTTGGATTGTAAGAGCTCTTTATATATTCTGGATACAAGTTCCTCATTAGATAAAGGATTTCAAATACTTTTTCCCATTCTCTGCATTATCTTTTCATTTCTTGGTGGTATCCTTCAAAGCACAAAAGATTTTAGTTTTGATGAAGTCCATGTCATCTATTTATTCATCTTTTGTTTCCTGTGCTTTACATGCCATGTCTAAGAAGTCACTGCCTAATCTATAGTCATGAAGATTCACATCTATGTTTTGCTGTACAAGTTTTATAGTTTTAGCCCTTACAATTAAGTTGTGTATCCATCTGAGTTAATTTTTATATATGGTGTGAGGTAGAGGTCCATCTTCTTTGTTTTGTGTGAGACCACCAGTTGTGTCAGCACCGTTTGTTGAAAAAAATCATTCTTTCACCATTTGGTCTGCACCCTTGTTGAAAAATCAATTGATCATAGTTGTATGGGTTTATTTATAAACTCTAAGGTCTATTTCATTGATGCCAATGGCTATATTTATGCCAGTCTTGTTTATTTATAGCTTGTATAAGTTTTGAAATTGGGACATGTTGAGTCCTCCAGCTTTGTTCTTTTTCAAAATTGTTTTGGCTATTCTCTGCCCTTTGCATTTCCATAGGAATTTTAGGATCTCCTTATTAATTTCTACAAAAAAAGGCCAGATGGAATTTTGATAGAGATTATACTGAATGATCAATTTGGGGAATGTCATCTTAACAATATTAAATCTTCTAATCCATGAAGATAGAGTGTCTTTCTGGTTGTGTAAGTCTTCTTTGATTTCTTCAATGATGTTATATAATTTTCAGTGTATATATGTATATCTTGTTAAATTTATTCTTTTTGTTTTGCTTATTTAAAATTTTTTTTTCATTTGAGTAGAACTGATACACAATGTTACATTAGTTTCAGGCATGCTACATAGTGATTCAGCCTCTCTATACATTATCCTGTGCTCACCACAAGTGTAGCTACCATCTGTCACCATACAATGCTATTATATCATTGATTGTATTCCCTATGCTGTACCTATTATTCCCATGACTTCTTCATTCCATCACTGGTAGCCTGAATCTCTCACTCTCCTTCATCCATTTTGCCCAACCCCCTACCACCTTTGGCATCAGCTTGTTTGCTGTATTTTTAGGTTTGATTCTGTGTTTTGTTTATTTATTTACTTTTTTAGATTCTACATATCCGTGAAATCATATGGCATTTGTCTTTCTCAGCTTGACATATTTCACTAAGCATAATACCCTTTAGGTCCATCCCTATTGTTGCAGATGGTAAGATCTCAATCATTTTTTGTGACTGCATAATATTCCCAAGTGTGCATGCATGCATGCATGCATGCACGTGCACATGTGTGTGTGTGTGTACACTCCACTCTTCTTTATCCATTCATCAGTCAATGGACACCTGGTCTCTTTCCATAGTTTGGCTATTGTTGATAATGCTGCTATAAAAATCGGGGTGCGTGCACCCATTTGAACCTGTATTTTTGTAGTCTTTGCTATTTTTCTTTTTTTTTGTATCCTAGTAGTGCTATTGCTGGATCATAGGGCCGTTCTATTTTTAACTTTTTGAGGAAACTCCATACTGTTTTCTAGAAGGGCTGTATCAGTTTGCATTCCTACCAACAGTTTTGTAAGAGGGTTCCCCTTTCTCTGCATCCTCACCAACATGTGCTGTTTCCTATCTTGATTTTAGCCATCCTGACAGGTGTGAGGTAGTATCCCATTGTGCTTTTGATTTGTATTTCCCTGATAATGAGTGATGTTGAATATTTTCCCATGTGTCTGTTAGCCATCTGGATGTCTTCTTTGGAAAAATGTCTGTTCATCTTTTCTGTCCACTTCTGAACTGAATTACTGTTTTGGTTTTTTTTTGTTTGTTTGTTTGTTTTTTGTTTTTGTTTTTGTGGTTTTTTTTTTGGTATGAGTTTGATAAGTTCTGTTTAGATTTTGGATACTAACCCTTTATCAGATAGGTCATTTGCAAATATCTTCTCCCATTCTGTAGGCTGCCTTTTAGTTTTGTTGGCTGTTTCCTTTGCTGTGCAGAAGCTTTTTATCTTGACAAAGTCCCAGCAGTTCATTTTTGCTTTTGTTTCCCTTGCCTCTGGCAACATGTCTTGTAAGAATTTGCTACAGCCAAGGACAAAGAGGTTGCCAACTGTGCTCTCCTCTAGGATTTTGATGGATTCCTGCCTCACATTTAGGTCTTTCATCCATGTTGAATTCATTTTTGTGTATGGTGTAAGAAAGTGGTCCAGTTTCATTCTTCTGCATCTTGTTGTCTAGTTTTCCCAGCACCATTGTTGAAGAGACAGTCTTTTTTCCATTGGATATTCTTTCCTGCTTTGTCAGGATTAGTTGACCATAGAGTTGTGGGTCTATTTCTGGGTTTTCTATTCTGTTCCAATGATCTATGTGCCTGTTTTTGTGCCAGGACCATACTGTTTTGATGACTACAGCTTTGTAATAGAGCTTGAAGTCCTGAATTGTGATTCCACCAGCTTTTCTTTTCTTTTTCAGGATTGCTCGGGCTATTTGGGGTCTTTTGTGGTTTGGTACAAATTTTAGGATTGTTTGTTCTCTGTGAAAATGCTGGTGGTATTTTGATAAGGATTGCTTTAAATGTGTAGATTGCTTTGGATAGTACAGATATTTTAACCGTGTTTGTTCTTCCGATCCATGTTTTCTCTGATCTTTATTATTTCTTTCCTTCTTCTCACTTTGGGGTTTTTTTGTTCTTCTTTTTCTAGTTCCTTTAGGCGTCATGTTAGATTGTTTGAGATTTTTTCTTGTTTCTTGAGTTAAATTTATTCTTTTTTAAAGATTTATTTATTTATTTATTTATTATTTGAGAGAGAGCACAGTGGGAAGGGTAAAGAGAGAGGGAGAGAGAATCTTAAGCAGACTTCGTGCTGAGCCCAAGGCTCAATGTGGGGCTTGATAGCACAACCCCAAGGTTATGACCTGAGCCAAAACCAAGAGTTGGATGTCTAACCAACTGTACTACCAGGCACTGTGAGTTAAATTTATTCTTACGTATTCTAGCATTTTCAATGATATTATTAATGAAATTGTTTTTGTTTTTAAAGATTTTATTTATTGGGACACATGGGTGGCTCAGTGGGTTAAGCCTCTGCCTTCAGCTCGGGTCGTGATCTCAGGGTCCTGGGATCAAGCCCCGAATCAGGCTGTCTGCTCAGCGGGGAGCCTGCTTTCCCCCTCTCTCTCTGCCTACCTCTCTGCCTACTTGTGACCTCTGTCAAATAAATAAATAAAAATCTTTTTATAAAGATTTTTTATAAGTTTTTATAAATCTTTTTATAAAAAGATTTTTAGTCATTTATTTGAGAGAGAGAGTGAGAAAGAGCACAAGTGGTAGGGGGAGGGGAGAGGCAGAGGGAGAAGGAGAAGCAGACTCCCCACTGAGAAGGAAACCTATTCAGGGCTTGAACCCAGGATCCTGGGATCGTGACTTGAGCCTAAGGCCGACACTTAACTGACTGAGCCATCCAAGTGCCCCATAGAATTGTGTTCTTAATTTCATTTTTGTATTGTTTATTGCTTGGATATAGAAGTACAACTGATTATTATATATTTATTTTGTATCCTGAAATCTTGCTGAATTCACTTATTAGCTCTAATCTTTTAGTAGATTCCTTAGGATTTTCTATATACAAGATCATATCATCTGTAAACAGAAAAACTTTACTTCTTCCTTTCCAATCTAGCAGTTTGGTTTTTTTTTTCTTTTCTTACCCAATTGCCCAGGGTAGGACTCCAATATGGTTTGGTGAAAATGATCATCCTTGTCGCCCTCTTGATCTTAGGAAAAAGGCACACAGCTTTCACCACTAATTATGATGTTAGCTAGAGGTATTTCATACAAACTCTTTGGTTGAAGAAGTTTCCTTCTATACTTAATTTATCATATATTTTTTATCACAAAAAAGTGTTGGTTTTTTTCACATGCTCTTTTTTTCACATCTAGTGAGATGGTTATGTGATTTTTGTTTTATTTTTCTTTATTCTATTATTCTTTATTCTATTAAAATGGCATTCTAAATAGATTTTTCTACTTGGCCATGAGGTGTGACATTTTTTAATATGTTACTGGGTTCAATTTCATTAAGGTCTTTTTTGTGTATCTATATCTATAAGGGATATTGAGCTGTAGTTTTCTTATGACATCTTTGTCTGGTTTTATTATGAGGATGATAATGACTGCATAGAAGGAGTTGGGAAGTATATTTGTTTGTAGTATGTTGCTGTAACAATATACTACAACCTCAGTGGCCTAAACAATAAAAATTTACTGCCTCATAGTTCTTGACTTATATTATCTCATAGTTCTCATGGGTTTAGAAGTCTAGAGTCGAGGTGGCAGCAGGTTGGTGCCTTCTGAGCCTGCCAGGGAAGGATCTGCTCCAGGCCTATCTCCTTGGCCTGTAGATGACCATCTTCTCCCTGTGAGACTTCACATCATTTTCCTTCTGTGCATACATCTGTCCAAATTCCCCCTTTTTGTAAGGACATAAGTCATATTAGATTAGGGGCTACCTTAATGATCTCACTTTAACTTACTTTGTAAAGACCTTAGCTCTACATAAGGTCACATTCTAAAGTACTGGGGATTAGAACTTCAACATGTGAATTTGGGCAGGGGGGGTTTGTGTGTGGAGGAGATCCAGTTCAACCCATAACAGGAAATGTCTTATATTTTCTATGTCTTGAAAGTGTGCGGGAAGGACTATCATTGATTGTTGTTGTTTTGTTTGTTTGTTTATAACTTAGGTAGAATTTACCAGTGAAGCCTCCTTGTCTAGGGCTTTTCTTTGTAGGAAGTCTTTTTTCATCACTAATTCAATCTTTTTTGCTTGTTATGGGTCTGTTCAGATTTTCTTCTTGACTTGGTGTCAGTAGTCTGTGATTTTCTAGGAATTTGCCCTAGAAATGCATCTAATTTGTTGGCAGACAATTGCTCATTGTATTCTCTTATAATCCATTTTATTTCTGGAAGGTTGGTAGTAATGTGCCCCCCTTTTTAAAAAAGATTTTATTTATTTATTTTACAGAGAGGTAGAGAGAGCACAAGCAAGGGGGGCAGGGATGGCAGAGGAAGAGGGAGAAGCAGGTTCTCCACAAAGCAGGGAGCCCCTGGATGTGGGGCTCCATCCCAGGCACCTGGGATCATGACCCGAGCCGAAGGTCAGATGCTTAACCATCTGAGCCACCCAGGCACCCCAAAGTGCTCACTTTCATTTCTGATTTTATTCCTTTAAAATTTCTTTCTGCTTTTCTTCATTAATCAAGGTTTGTCAATTCTGTTGATATTTTCAAAGAACCAACTTTTTGTTTTGTGAATTCTTTGTATTGTTTTTCTCTTTCTGTTTCCCTAATTTCCACTCTAGTCTTCATTATTTCCTTTCTTCTGCTTTTTATGGGTTTCATTTGCTTTTGCTTTTTTAGTTTTTTAAGGTTATTGATTTGAGAAGTTTCTTCTTTTTAAATATACGTATTTACATCTATAATTTTTCTCTAAGCACTGTTTTAGCTGTATCATACAAGCTTTGGCATATCATGTTTTTGTTTTCATTCATCTCAAAATATTTTCTAATTTTCCTTGTTATTTCTTCTTTGACCAACTGGTGTGTTGTTTAATTTCCACATATTTCTGAATTCCTAAAATGTATTTCTGCTGTTGTTTTTCAATTTTATTCCACTGTGGTTGGAGAACATACTTGGTATGATTTCAGTCTTTTAAAATGTATTGGGACTAGTTTTATAGCCTACTGTATGGTCTGTCCTGGAGAATGTTCCATGTGTACTTGAGAATGTATATTCTGCTTTGTTGGATGGAGTGTTCTATAGATGTGTGTTAAGTTTAGTGGTTTTATAAGGTTGTTCAAATCTTTGATTTATTGATCTTTTGTCAAGCTTTTCTACCTGTCATTGAAAATGGACTATTGAACTCTCCAACTATTATTGTCGAGTGGTCCATTTCTCTCTTCAAACCCAACAGTTTTTACTTCATGTATTTTTGTTGTTAGGTGCATATATGTTTATAACTGTTATATATTCTTGATAGGTTGACACTTTTATTGTTATAAAATGTTATCTCCAGTAACAAATATTGTCTTACAGTTTATTAGTCTTTTATCATATAGCCTTTTATGATATAGTTCTCTTTTGTTACTGTTTGCAGAGTTTATCTTTTCCTATCCTTTTAGTTTCAGGCTTTTTGTAACTTTGAATCTACAGTGTATCTCTGCAGCCAACACATAGTTGGGTCATTAAAAAAAAAAATCCATTCTGCCAATCTCTGCCTTTTAATTGGAGTGTTAAATCTTTTTACATTTAATGTAATTACTGGTAACGTAGGATTTATAACTGCTATTTTGCTATTTGTTTTCTATATCTTTTTCTTTTCTTTCTTTTTGAAGAGAGGAAGGGGGAGGGGCAGAGGGAGAGAGAATCTAAGCAGGCTCCACACTCAGTGCAGAGCTGGACACAGGTTGTGATCTCACAACCCTGAGGTCATGACCTGAGCTGATATCAAGAGTTGGGTCCTTAACCGACTGAGCCTCATATGTGTCCCTATGTCTTCTTTTTCATTCCTCAGTTTCTGCATTTTTTTTCTTTCTTTTGTGTTCAATAGGCATTTTCCAGTGTGCCATTTAAATTCCCTTGTCATTTCTTTTACTATATATTTTAACTCATTTTCTTATTGTTGTGTTGGGACTTATAATTGATATACTAACTTACAAAAATTTAGTTTGGGTTTAATACCAACTTAATTTCAGTAGTAACTTAATTTAAATAACTTTGCTCCTATTTACTCTATTCCATCCTCCCTCCTTTGTGCTGTTATTGTACAAATTACATCATTATACACTGTGCCCATCCACACAGATGTGTAATTATTGCTTTGTGTTGTCTTTTAGATTGTAACCGAACTGACATGAGTTCATTCATTGGTGAGTCACAGATAGAAACTATACAAGGTGAGTTTTTCACAAAGGAAATTTTATTTGCAGCAAATAAGGTGATGATGAGGAATAATTTCCAAAGCCATTAGTCCCAGAGCAAGGGTGAATGGGTTCCTTTTATTTAGGGTTATGGTGAATATGTAGATAGGGGAGCTTGTCCTCATATGTATAGGTAGGCCTAAGTCAAGCAGGCACTTTAAGACCTATGCATACGTTGTATATTATGTAAATGAGGCTTGTGTTCCTTTGTGGGTGGAGATTTTAGTATTATAATGAGGTAAAGATGACTGTTGGTCACTCCATGGGTCACTCCCTGGTCCAGTTGCTCTGGCATGAGTTGAGGGTTAAGCTCAAACTGGTCTGGGTGGTCTGAGCCACTAGAACTCTTCCCCTGAGCCCTGTTATTGCCTGAAGGGTAGTTTTGGTTTCCATCACTGGGATGTTACACCTTTAGGGTCTTTTGGCTGAGTTAAGAGACAAGCCAGGAGGAAGAACTTGAGGAAAAATGTGGGACAGGTCAGTAGGTAGAAACAGGTGAGCAGTAAGTCAGGTCTTGGGGTCTAGCTGGTGACAAGATGGGAGAAAGAGTTATAAATAAAAAATACACATATATTTATATATTTACCTCTGTGGTTACCTTTACCAATGTTCTTTATTTCTTCATGGGAATTTGAGTTACTGTCTAATGTCCTATTAATTCAGCCTGGAGAACTCCCTTTTGTATATCTTGTAAGAGTAGGTCTGCTAGTGATGAATTATCTCTAATTACATTACATATAATTAATATATATAAAATTATATATAAACTAATCATATTAGTTTTTGTTTACCTATGAATGTCCTCATTTCTCTTTCATATGTGAACATATTTATAATGGGTATTTAGAAGGCTTTTTCTGTGAAATCTTTTATCTTCTCATTTCTACAGGCAGTTTTTGTTGCCTTATTTTTTTATTTTCAGTGTATGGGCTATATTTTCCAGTTTCTTGTGTGCCTCATATATTTTTGTTGGAAAGTGCACATTTTAGATAATATATTGTAGCAACTCTGGGTACCTCCCTCCCCACCAGGGTATGTTATTTTTATTTACTTATTTGTTTTTTAGTGACTGGATTATTTTA
>PISX010037493.1:0-11012 GCA_004024625.1 Mellivora capensis
AAGAAAGTGGAGAGAATTTGCTCAGGCTGGAGACTAGAACAAGCCCGGAGCTAGATTTAGGGTATATTTTGATCCACTAGAGGAAGTTGTACCCCAAATTTTTTAGAAGAAAAAACCCTTATGTGAATACAAAAAATAAAGTTAAATACTATGAAGGATAAAATATGACTATAATAATGAAGGTTCAAAAAAGATTATTTTTTTTGGAAAGGTATTTTTAAGATAGACTAGTTAAAAAATGTTAAAAAAGAAAAGGGTAAAAGGGTAAAAAAAAAAGGGTAAAAAAAAAGGGTAAAGGGTAAAAAAAATTTAGCAGAGAAGGGGAAAAAAGAAAAAAAAATTAAAGAAAAAATTGAATTAACTGCAAGACTACAGAATCATGGGGAGAAAGCCATGAATTCCGTGCTTTGCTTTCTCCTCCTCTGGGATTCCGCTGCTCTCCTTGGTAAGTGAACTTGGTCTTGGCTGGACTTCTTGATCTTCTGGGGGAAGCGCCTGTTGTAGTGATTCTCAAGTGTCTTTGCCCGAGGCAGAGCTGCACCGCCCTTACCAGGGGCCGGGCTAAGTAATCCGCTCGGTTTAGCTTTCGGGAGCTTTTGTTCCCTGAACGCTTTCCGTAGAGTCAGGAGGATGGGAGTGAAAATGGTGACCTCCCAATATCCGGCCTGGGGAGCCGAGATCCTGGGGCCCCACTCCTCAGTGTGCCCTCAGAGAAAAGCCCCGGCCACTCCCGTCTCCCCCGCCTCCGGCTGCACTCCGAGCTCACCCAGCCTGCGACCGGTTCAAGGTAACCCCGAGCTGAGAGCTCACTCCTCGGCTCTGTCTCTGTAGCTGGCTTCCCGCTCCGATACCTGCTAGCTCTGCGACACTCAGACACCCCCGATCCTTCTGTGACCCTGTGGGACCTGGGGCCACGCTGACCCCGTGTGGGCTTCACCCCACTTTAGCCTCTGGAGCGATGTCCCTCCGTGGAGCAGACTTTTCAAAGTCCCGATTTAGTGTTCCGTTGCTCCGCCACTTGCCGGGAGCCGGCCCCTCCCCCGCGGTCTATCCTCCCGTCGCTTTCGATTCACTTCTCCGCCGGTCCTACCTTTAAGAAAGTAGTCGATTTTCTGTTTCCAGAATTGCTGTTCTTTCTCTCTTCGATCTCCCGTTGGATTTGTAGGTGTTTGCAATGGTTTGATAAGCTATCTAGCTGATCTCCTGCTACCTGATGTAGTCTCAGCCACTACTGCTCCGCCATCTTGACTCCTTCCACCAGTCTCATAAATAAAGTCTTACTGGAGCACAACCACACTCATTTGTTTCCATATCATTTATGGCTGTTTTGTGTGCAGAGTTGTTTTGGTGCTGCAAAAGAGATCATACAGTCCAGAAAGCCTAAAATATTTACCATCTGGCCCTTTAAAAAAAGTTTACTGACCGTTGTTCAGGAGAATGGCAGAGTCATTATTTAGAAAAAACCTTGTCCTGCAAAAAACCTTATACAGCAAGCAGGAAATAAATCTTTATTGTGTTAAGCCACTGAGATTGTTATCTGTTACAGCAGCAAGTTATCTGTTACCTCATCAACCCACTGTGGATGAAACCATTTTGTGAAAACTATTTATATATTATTCTTCTGTACTTCTCATTGACTAGCTTTGGGGATTGGTTGGTTTTGTTTTGCTTTTTGGGGATTGGTTTTGAATACAGAACGTTATCAGTCATCAGAAATCCTTGTTTCTCTGGAATATATTTAAATTTCAAACTGTATTAATTTATTTAATGTAATAAATAAATTAATTAAAAACATTTAATTTTCCAAAATTAATAGACATCTGCATTTCACTCAGTAGCAAGAAGGCTGGATAGCTCTCGCTGTTATAGCAACTTGTATCCAAAACTTCGGCCTGGGTAAAGAGTTCAAATGGGGTTCAAAATCCTGGCCTCCTAGCTTTCAGTCCCAAGCCTCACATAAAATTTTTAAGAGTATAGAAGTTATAATCTCTCAGAGACAATGATGTAACGTGAAAATACTTTGTAAAGTGTCACATAGGGTAGGTGGGATCTTAGAAAGGACCACAGAGCAGTGAAAGAAAGGCACCTGTGAGGGTCAAGCACAGTTCTTGTGCATTCATCTTGAGGAGCGGACCTGAATGACCTGGAATCCGAATCACAAAGTGGACCAAACTAATGCTTTTTGCAAGTGTCCCGGCCATAACTTTAGACTCTCTTCAGCTCTATAAACGGACACATTTAATTTAATCACTGAAACAATGAAAACAATATATATTTATTTCAGAAAGTTCTTAGCTCTGGGCGCCTGGGTGGCTCAGTCGGTTGGGCAGCTGACTATTGGTACTGGCTCAGGTCATGATCTCAGGGTTCTGGGATCGAGCCCCACATCAGGCTCTGCACTCAGTGGGGAGTCTGCTTGAGGTTCTCTACCTCTCTTTTTGCCCCTACCCCTGCCCCCCCCCCACACACACACTCTCTCTCTCCCCTCTTCTCTTTCACCCAAACAAATAATTAAATTGTAAAAATAAATAAATAAATAAATAGTTCTTAGCTCCTAATTTCTCTTCTCATGAACTTGTGGTCTCAAAGATCTCAAAAAAGAAGGGGGGGGGGGCTGAAAAACCAAGATTTTCATTGTTGACAGTTATGTTTCAAAAAATGCATATTATATTTATACTGAATTTAGTTCCCTAATTTTTCCTCATTAAACACATGGAGGGACAAGGGGTCCTGCTTCCCTAATAGCTCATTGTCTTTAACTGCCAAGGAATTAATTCTAGTCAAGAACCTCTTCTACTGACATAAGTAAAGAAAGAACAAAGGGCGCATTCATTGAAGGTTCTGCAGTTTTGGTCAACTGCAGTCTTCTGTCTTTTGGATGGCTCTAGAGCTCAGGCACGGAGGGGGGACATGAACTTGCAGTAGTGCTGACCTGTTCTGAGAAGCCTGGAAATGGGCTCATGGAAGAGCACACTTGGGGTTTTGCCAGGGGCAGAGTGAAAGGATGGTAAGTCATGGAGTTGGAGGGCACTGACAAGAGACTGGCTGAAGGGATGACCCTGGAAGTGAAATTTAGAAAGAGAACTAAGTAAAGATAAGGGGAGCTGATCAAGTAATGGATATACTTGGAACAACCAATGAAGAGATGTGGGAAGATACAAGGTTGTGGGGGAACGGTCAGAATTTGAATTGCAGACATGGACATACATTAGGGTAAGGGCAAGAGCCATGGAAAAGTCCTAAGTAGGGGTCACGGGAAGTGAAGTGAGGTGAACGCCACTGGATCTGAGGAGGTAAAAGCACCAGAAAGCAGCAAGGCTGGATGCATTGTCCACACAGACAATGGCAACAATCGGGGTGACAGCAGGACTTGGGGGAAAGTGGATAAGTGTGAGCCAGCCAAATTTTTCAGCAAATGGGGGTGACAGGAGTAATGACAGTAACAAGGAGGGAGAGAGCGATCAGACCAGGTGGTAGAACCATGGAAGAGTGTCCTGAAACACACAACGGTCTGGGAAGGGAATTGGGAAGAGATGTGGGCAGGTTGGGAGGTGGGGCGTGGACTGTGAAAGAAGCAGCAGCATTTTTCTGAGAGGGCCGCAGAAGGAGCAGGTGCCCAAGTAAGCCGGGTCTCAGGCAGGAAGCAGATCAGGCTGTAGGAACGGTCCAGAGGGCACAGGGAGCAGCGGGAGGCTGCATCACAACGATGATCCAGTGTGGAGCAGTATGGGGATAGACGCGATGACGAAGGGGGAAATAACCAAACTCTCTCGCTTTATTTGTATCCAAGTTATCTTCCATGGATTTTTAAATGTTTCTTCAAATATTTTTCTGGACAATATGGGGTGTACTTAAAAAAACAAAACTAAAAACTTTTAGACATTGCATGCCGGACACGAATCGGAAATCTTTTTTAAAAGACTCACAACAAGGAAATAGGGAAATTCTCAAACAATGGCTGATGAACTCAATACCGATAAATTTCATCTTTGTTGTTATATTGCATTAATTATCCTTGGCTTGAAGGAATATAAAAAAGAAACAATAAGTGTACAACAACTAGAAACAAATATTGGTGCTGCTGAAAAAAAGCACAAAAAAGGAAACATTCATAGTTCTCTGTCATACTCTCCATCCACCTCCTTTAAAAATCACAAGTGAGGGGTGCCTGGGTGGCTCAGTCAGTTGAGCGGCTGCCTTCGGCTCGGGTCATGATCCCAGGGTCCTGTGATCTAGCCCCATGTCGGGCTCCCTGCTCAGCTGAGAGCCTGCTTCTCTCTCTCCCTCTGCTGGCCTCTCTGCCCACTTGTGTTCTATCTGTCTGTCAAATAAATAAAATATTTAAAATAAATAAATAAATAAATATCACAAGTGAGTGGGGGGGATGGGGTACCTGGGGGATAGGCATTAAGGAGGGCACATGATGTGATGAGGACTGGGTATTATACACAACTGATGAATCCCTGAACTCTACCTCTTAAACTGCTAATACAGTATATGTTAATTAGTTGAATTTAAATAAAATAAAATAAAATAAAATAAAATAAAATAAATAAAAATCACAAGTGAACAGAGTCAATGCTGGAAAGATCACAGTGTGACTGATACGGTAGACTGAGAGGATGTAGTGTGGGCTCCTTCCCTCCAAACTGGGTTGTTGCTAGACTGCTGGGTGAGGGTTCAGAAGGTTGACACTTTATAGTAAACTATGGACTCCTCCCTTGGAAGACTGTACATCAGCTGACACATATAACATTTTGCTCACCACTTCATGGGGTTTAAAATCCACCAAAGGCCATTCTTGGGTCGATACTAAGAACAAGGGAAGCTTGAGAAAGTAGCTCAAAAAAGCCAATCAGAGGGCTAACTTCTGAGGAAAAAAAACATTTTGTTTGGGAAAATCCCAGAGGGAAAAAGTAAGGAGGTCACTGTTTCAGGATGCAGAGAGATTTGAGGTTAATAGTGTCGAATGGGAAGTGAATGAATCCAGGCACCAAGAAGGTAAAGCCTTCATTCCAAATACCTAGCTACAAAGTGACAGACCGTACTTGGAAATGTGGTACAAATAATAATCATTGCTGGGAGATCCAGGAGCAAGAGATTCATGCAGGGGAGAGGAGGCAATGAGCAAAAAAAAAAAAAATACCCAGAGTCTAGAGTCAGACAGACCTAGCGTCAGACCCTCACACCGCTTGTGTTTAGCTCACTGGTGAGGAGGCTGGTGTCTCTAGGCCTCACATGTAAAACGATATCATTCCCGGGCTGGGGTGAAAAACAAGTTAGCCACACAAGTAAAGTGCTTCGTATAGAGCCCGGTACCTGGCGGCCCTAAGCAAACAGCAGGATTTTGTATGTGCTGATTTGGAGAATGACTTTAACCCCACCACGTTCTTACCGACGACGCCAACTGAGGAGATGGGCTGTGCCATTGCTGTTTTCCAGGATGCTCCCGAGGGGGTTGACCACTTACTGGCATTCCTCTCCGCAAAGAAAACATATTGCAGGGCTCTAGCCTGCCCTGATTTCTGAAGGTACTTCCACAGCTCCTCCTCCTTCTTGATGCCCACTTCATAGGGATACTGGACGGCAGCCTGGATTGCACGGACACAGGTCTCCTGAGAAAGGCATCCAGGATGCTGCTTCCGCATCTTCAGGAGGGCTTCACTGAAAATGCTGTCCATATTGGGGAAGCTCTGAATTGGCTTATTGCAGAGTCTACGGGATTCCAGAGGCTGATCTGGAAGGAAGGAGAAAGAAAACAGGATCTTTGGAAATGTTACTTATACAAAGGGAAAAGGAGTATATAATAATAATAATAATAATAACAACCTGTTCCAATTCAAAGTACAAAATTAAATACTCTCCATCAAGCTATTTACTGTAGCACTAACATCAAAATATCTAATGTACCTTAGTCCGGTAAGATAGAATTTAGCAGATTCAATGCAATTTTCAAGTTACCTCATGTAGGCATAAAAGTTTCATTTTCCTTCTGTTCCAAAGTCAAGACAGTGCTATAATAGATTAAATATTAAACTTTCAGTGAGTTTAAGGAAAATATTTCTGAGTTAAGAATGATCCTGCAAGCCAGGTGGTGGGTATTGTGGAGGGCACGCATTGCATGGAGCACTGGGTGTGGTGTAAAACTATGAACTCTGTAACGCTGAAAAGAAACTAAAAAAAATAAAATAAAATAAAAAGAGATTGAAAAGAAAAAAAAAAAAAAAAAGAATGATCCTGCAACTGTACTACTGGGTATTTACCCCAAAGATACAGATGTAGTGAAAAGAAGGGCCATCTGTACCCCAATGTTCATAGCAGCAATGGCCACAGTCACCAAACTATGGAAAGAGCCAAGATGCCCTTCAACAGACGAATGGATAAAGAAGATGTGGTCCATATACACTATGGAGTATTATGCCTCTATCAGAAAGGATGAATACCCAACTTTTGTATCAACATGGACGGGACTGGAAGAGATTATGCTGAGTGAAATAAGTCAAGCAGAGAGAGTCAATTATCATATGGTTTCACTTACTTGTAGAGAACAAGGAATAACATGGAGGACATGGCGAGATGGAAAGGAGAAGTGAGTTGGGGGAAATTGGAGGGGGAGACAAACCATGAGAGACTGTGGACTCTGAGGAACTAGATGAGGGTTTTGGAGGGGAGGGAGGTGGGAGGTTGAGTGAGCTGGCAATGGGTTTTATGGAGGGCAGGTATTCATGGAGCACTGGGTGTGGTGCATAAACAATGAATTATGAATCACTGAAAAAAATTAAATTAAAAAAATTTTTTTAAAGATTGTATTTATTTATTTGACAGAGAAAGAGATCACAAGTAGGCAGAGAGTCAGGCAGAGAGAGAGGAGGGAGCAGGCTCCCCGCTAAGCAGAGAGCCCGATGCGGAGCCCAATCTCAGGACTCTGAGATCATGACCTGAGCCGAAGGCAGCGGCTTAATCCACTGAGTCACCCAGGCGCCCCTAAATTAAAATTAAAAAAAAAAAAGAATATTTTAGATTCAAAATAATCTCAATTCCATTCCTAATAGTAACAAACACTTATAAGACCTGGAAAAGAAGGCAGTATTCTCTTGGTGCAAGAGGAGGCATACAAATCAGTGGAAGAGAATTGAGAGTTCAGAAATAAATCCTGACAGAGCCAACTGATTTTCAGCACAGGTGTCAAAACAATTCAGTACAAGGGGAATTTTTCCAATAAATGGTGCTGAAATAACTAGATAGCTATATGCAAAAGAAAGAAAGAAAGAAAGAAGAAATTAGATCCATACCTAGAACTATATATATAAAAAATAACTCAAGGTGGAACATATATCTAAATTAAAGAGCTAAAACTATAAAATTTTCTAGAAGAGAACACAGGGAAAGTCTTCATGACCATGGGTTAGACAAAGTATTCTTAGTATGATTCATGAAAGAAAAAAATCAATAAGCTGGAAGTCATAAAAATTCAAGACTTTGTACTTCAAAGAATAGTACCATGAAAATGAAATGATAAACCACACAGACTGGGAGAAAATATTTGTATGGTAGGCAGGGTCTGCTGCACATGCCCAATGTCTACTTCCTGATCCCGAGAACCTATGAGTATATAACCTTATATGGCAAAGGGACTCTACAGATATAATTATTGGTAAAGAACCTGAGGTGTGGAGATTATCCTTTATTGTCTAGATGTTCCCAACCTAATTGTATGAGTCCTTAAAAGAGGAGACCCTTTGCCAGTTATGGTGAAAGAGACATTGATAATGATGAAGAGTCAGAGAGACACAACATGGCGAAGATGTGACCTGTTGGTGATGATATGGCTTTGATGATGGAAGAAGGGGGCCAAGAATCAAGGAATTTGGTGGTCTCTGGGTCATTACCTTGACTTACAACCAGCAAAAACATAAGGACCTTGGTCCCACAACACAAGATACTGAATTGTGCCAACAACCTGAGTGAGCAGGAAACAGATTCTCCCCTAGAGCCTCCAAAAGGAGTATGGCTTCAGACACCTGCATGTTAGGTCAGTGAGACCCACCCAGCAGACTTCTGACCTATTGATCTATAAGATAATAACATTGTGTCATTTAAACTGCTAAACTTGCAGTTATTTGTTAACAAAGCAATAGAAAACCAATAAAATTTGTAAATCAAATATCTAATGAAGTATTTGTATCCAGAGTATGGGAAGAATTCTTGTGACTCAATAGTAAGAAGGCAAACAACTCAGTTTTTTAAATGGGCAAAAACTTGAGTGGCTATTTCACCAAAGAGGATATATGAATGGCTAATACATATGCAAAAAGGTGTTCAATAGCATTAGTCATTAAAGAAATGCAAATAAAAACCACACTGATTTAAAAAAAACAAACCCATAGTGAATGTGGAAGATTGTCTCTAAATAATAGGGTGTCATTTCTGAGATTAAGTTACAAAAAGACTCTGGGTTCCTCTTGTTCACCCTCTCGCTCTCTCACTCGTTCATTCTGGTGGAAGCCAGCTGCCATGTGTGAGCGGCCCTTTGGTGAAGCCCACATGGGAAAGAACTGAAGAAGACCTCCTTCAGCCAACAGCCAGTGAGGAGCTAAGACCCTCAGCCCAACAGACCACATGGAGCCGAATCCTACAAACAACTTGAATCAGGTTGGAAGCAGATCATTCCTCAGTCAAGCCTTGAGGTGGAAAGAGCCACAGAAAATACCTTGAAAGCAATCTTGTGTGGAATCTGCAACCAGAGAACCTAGTTCACCCCACCTATATCCCTGACCCACAGAGACTGCCAGGTAATAAAGGTTTGATTTTAAGCAGTTAAATTTGGGAGTAATTTGTTGTGTAGCTAGAGATAATGAAGACACACCCACTAGAATGACTATTACCAAAAAGACATCACTACGAGGTGTTGGTGATGATGTAGAGTAACCAGAATCCTCAGCCATTGTTTGTGAAAATCTGAAACAGGACTGTTTCTGAAACAGTACATTGTTTGTGAAAATCTGAAACAGTACAGCTACTTTGGAAAACAGCGAGGCAGTTCCTTAAAAGGATAAGCTTATTGGTTAACCCAGCAATTTCACTCTAAGGAATCTACCGAAGAGAAATGAAGACACATGACCCCATAAACCTTGTACACAAATATCCATAACAGTATTATTCATAATAGCTCATCAACTGATGAAGGGATAAAGAAAATGTGGTATGGCTATGCTCAATACTGTTCAGCAATAAAAATATTATTGGCAAATTGCTGAAGTATGCTACAATTTAAATGAAACTCACAAACATTATGCAACCTGAAAAGAAGCCAGATCAGAAGATTGTATATGATATGATGCTGTTTGTGGTAAGTGTCCAGAAAAAGCAAATCCATGGAGACAGAAAGATTAGTGGTTGGCTAAGGCCAGGGGTGGTAGTGGGATAAAGCTGCAACAAAATATGAGGGAAATTTTGGGGGTATGACAAGTCTTAAAATTGACTCATGGGGATGGCTGTGCAACTCTATACAGTGAACTGAATTATGCCTCATTAAAGCTGCTTTTAAAAATGTCTAGAAATGAATTTATCAAGAAATGTATAAGACCTTTAAGAAGATAACTATTAAAAAAAAGAAGATAACTATACCATTTTATTGGAGAACATATAGTCTCTAAAAAGAGAGAGATTCCATGTTCCTGGATATAAACATTTCATAACATAAAAATATAAACATTTTCCATATAGATTATATATGAATTTCTAATCAGAATACTTATGGTTCTATATTTTTTAAAAAATTACTCAGCAGGAGTGCCTGGCTGCTCAGTTGGTAGAGCACATGACTCTTGATCTCAGGGTCATAAGTTCGAGCCCAACATCAGGGGTGGAGCCTACTTCAAAAAGTAATAGTAATAAAAGGAAAAGTAACTCAACAGAATGATTCTTTTTTTTCAACAGAATGATGATTCGAAGGTTTGCGTCAAAGGATAAGTGTGTATGAGAAATGTATCAAATAAGACACGATGTTAAACTTTCTTCAGAATATACTTAGATAAAATTCCTAAAAATCTGTTATGGCCTGGTATAATGTTATCAGTCATAATTTTAAGATGTATGTCACAGAAATAACCAAATTCTCTTGTCAACTGCAATATAATAAACTCTTATCAGTTGCATTATAATAAACGCATTATCAGAACTTCAAATAAAAAGAATGAATGTGGAACATTATATTACCAAAACTGCTGTCTACCTATGCCAGAAACTAGTTTTTTAAAATGATTATTTATTTGACAGAGAGAGAGATCACAAGCAGGCAGAGAGAGAGGAGGAAGCAGGCTCCCTGCTGAGCAGAAAGCCGGATGTAGGGCTCGATCCCAGGACCCTGAGTTCATGACCTGAGCCAACGGCAGAGGTTTAACCCACTGAGCCACCCCAGGTGCCCCAGAAACTGTTTTTTTTAAAGTGCTACCATCTCTTCAAGAATACACCATTACATCAAAAATGTACACCTCAGTTTATTAGACAGAAAACCCACCAGAGGATATAAAGTAGTTTCAGTATAAAAAGGCACATAGTACACATGAACCTGTCTGGCATTGGTGTGTTACCACGTATGTAAGGGAGACGGAGCAAGGTTTGGATTGAAGCATGCACACATGTAAATTTATCTTGAGGCACTACATAATCTCAAACTTTTTTTAACCTAGGAGGCAACAATACTTCCTTAATGCCTGACGACTAAATAGAATAAAAAATCATGGATTTTTTTAAAATTATTTATTTATTTATTTATTTACATCTTAAACTTTTTTTTTTTTTAAGAACACAGCTTTTTTTTTTATTTCTTTTCAGCGTAACAGAGTTCATAGTTTTACACCACACCCAGTGCTCCATGCAATGCGTGCCCTCCACAATACCCACCACCTGGCTCCCCCAACCTCCCACCCCCCGCCCCTTCAAAACCCTCAGGTTGTTTTTCAGAGTCCATAGTCTCTCATGGTTCATCTCCCCCCCAATTTCCCTCAACT
>PISX010037494.1:0-11012 GCA_004024625.1 Mellivora capensis
ACCCCCCTCCCCACAGCAACCCTCAGTTTGTTTTGTGAGATTAAGAGTCACTTATGGTTGTCTCCCTCCCAATCCCATCTTGTTTCTTTTCTTCTTTTCCTACCCCCTCCAACCCTACATGTTGCATCTCCACTTCCTCATATCAGGGAGATCATATGATAGTTGTCTTTCTCCGATTGACTTATTTCACTAAGCATGATACCCTCTAGTTGGGGGTGGGTAGAATTTTGAGATGGGCCAGAGCTTCCCTGCTCCTTGGTGCGCATGCTTTTTACAACCCCAGGACTGTGAACACGAAGGGTTTCACTCCGTGATTAGGGTAAGTTATGTGGGACAGTTGTCTCCAAGAAGGGAAGAGTCTCCAGGTGGGCCTGATCTAGTCACATTAGCCCTTCCAATCTAAGTCTAGAGGGTGGGGTTCAAAAAGTCAGGAAGATTCAAAGCATGACAGGGACTCAATAGGAGGGGGATTCTGTTGATAGAGAGGGTCATATGGCAAGGAATGTGGGCAGCCTCTCAGAATGAGAGTGGCCCCTCACTGACAGCCAGTAAGGTTCAGCCCGACAACACTTACAAGGACCTGAGTCCTACCCGACTTCTGACCGACAGACTGTGTATTAGTAAATGGGTGTGTTTGAAACTGCTAACTGTATGGTAGCTTGTTACACAGCAGTAGAAAAATATATGCATATCTACATACGTGTATACATATATAAATTTTTTTTAAAGATTTTATTTATTTATTTGAGAGAGAGGCAGTGAGACAGCATGAGCGAGGAGAAGGTCAGAGGGAGAAGCAGACTCCCCGTGGAGCTGGGAGCCCGATGCGGGACTCGATCCCTGGTCTCTGGGATCATGACCTGAGCCGAAGGCAGTCGTCCAACCAACTGAGCCACCCAGGCGTCCCAATATATGAATTTTTTATTGTGCCATGTTAGTAACCATCAAGCACTTCATTAGATTTTGATGCAGCGAGTCTTGGAACACTGCATATATATGTATTTTTCAATGTCAGTTGTGTCCCTGGCATATAGTTCCCAACGTTCTAGTTTCTCTTTAAACCCACCAACATGTGATGCCACTTTATTTCTCTAGTTTTGTGGGCAGAAGTTGGTATTTAGTAAACAAGACCTTGGGAAAACCTTCAGATTATATGACTGCTCGTATGCAATTACACTGAAAAATCCCTTTCTGTTAACACTGCCAGAAAGGCCTAGCATAAGTGGGTTCTGTGCACTTTTTCTAGTGCTGCCCTTGCTGTGTGTATCAGGATTCTAACAGAGAAGGGGAGTTCATGACTAGGCTCCCAGCTTGTGCCCAAGCTGTCAGCCCCAGATGGAACTTTTTCCTTCACTGGCTCCCCCTCAGCAGCCGCAGCCCTGCTTTTAAAAAGTTCCAGGTGATTATACCTAAAAAAAAAGTTCCAGGTGATTAAGTCAGGCTGGAACTTACTTAAATACCACTTATGAGGGACCTTAATTACACCTTCAGAATCCTACAGGAACACCTAGATTAGTGCTTGTTTAAATAACTGGGGCTTATACCTCTAAAAGTCGACACAACAAAAGCCATCACACTCCCTTAGCTCAGTTACTAGCTCTAGCCTCTTGGTTTTTCTTTTTCTTTTCCTAAAACTTCTTTATCTGATGTTCTAAGGGTGATGCCTCAAAAATGAGTTGGGAAGTGTTCCTTCCTATTTTATTTTCTTTAAGAGCTGTGTGATACTGGTATTATTTCTTCCTCAGATGTTGGCTAGAAGTCACTGGTAAAGCCATCTGGGTCTGGTGTTTTCCTTGCGAGAAGCTTTTTTAAATTTTGGTTTCAATGTCTTTAATAGACACGAGGCTCTTCAGACTTCTAACTTCTTTAAATGTCACCATTGGTAATTCTGCCTTCCAAAGAATTACATTTTTCATCTAAGTTGCCACATTTATTGGCATAAAGTAATTCATAGTAGTCCTTAGTAAATTTTTAGTATAAAAGAGCAATATCCTCTTTTTTATTTCTGATATTGGTACTTGTGCTTTTAAGATAGGGTCCATCGATTTTACAGATCTTTTCAAATGACCCACTCTTGATTTCTTTGCTTTTCTCTGGTGTGTGATTGTCTTCTATTTCACTGATTTCTGCTCTGTACTATTTCTTTCCTTTTGCTTTTTTAAAGCTTAATTGCTCTTATTTTGTATGTTTTTTTTTTAAAGATGAAACTCAACCTCATTGATTTTATAGCATCCTTCTCTACAGCTGGGATTCCATGTAAGGACTTCTTCAGCTGATATTTAGGTTTTAATTTTCATTAGTTAAACTCCTCCACAATTTCCTCTTAGACTTTTTCTTTAACCTGTGGGTCATATAGAAGTGTGTTGTTTACTTTTTAATACTTGGATATTTCCCATGGATCATTTTACTGTTGAACTTTTAGTTCCATTGTGGTCAGACACCATACTCTATATCATGTCAGTCCCCTTAATTTATTGAGACTTTTCTGGGACCCAGCATATGGTATATATTGGTGTATGGTCCCTGTGTACTTCTAAGGATGTTGTATTGTTCACTCATTGGGTAAACTTTTCTCTGCATATATAGTTGGTTAAATTATTTGATATTGCAACCGTCTACACATTACTTTTTTGTTCAACTGTTCTAACAATAACTAGATAATTGTCATAAAATCTCCAACTATAATTATAGATTCATCTATTTCTTTTTTTATTTCTGTGATTTTGCTTTATGTATTTTGAATTCATAGAAGCATAATGATTTAGGATCACTATACCTTTTTATGAACTGAAAGATCCCTCTTGTCTTGAACTTTACTTTAATATTAATATAGAGGTTTTGCCTTTCTTATGGCTACTGTTTGCATATCTGTAACTACTTGCAGTATACTTTGCTTTAATATAATTCTTTATATCTAAGAATCCTACAACCAAATATTTTCCTTTACCCATTTTAGTCCCCTATTTTATTTCAATATAGGTTTTTATTCTATGATGTATTATTATTGTTCTTTTTCTTTTAAACATTACGAAAGAGAAAAAACTTCTTGATTTATGTACATATTTACCATTTCTAGATATCTCTGTTCCCTTCTGTAAATCCAGATTTCTCTCTGGCATTATTTCATTTTTGCCCTTTGTTCCAAAAGACTTCCTTCAGTGCAGGTCTACTGACAGTAAATTCCCTCAGCTTTTGTTGATCTGAAAAGTCTATATTTCATCTTCATTTTTAAAAAGACATTATGGTGAATATACAGCTCTAAGTTGACTGCTTTATTCTTTCAGCACATGAAAGATGCTGTTACATTGGCTTCTGGTAGCATCGTGTTTGATAAAACATAAGTAGACATTCTTATTATTCCCTATATGTATTTTCCTGCCTGCTTTACTTACTCTTTGTCTTTGTTTTTATCACTTTGAGTATGATGTGTCTATGTGCAGTTTTCCTTGTGTGTAACCAGCTTGGATTTGTTGAGGTTCTTGAACCTCTGGGTTGATTTTTTTTTTTTAAATCAAAACTAGAAAATTTTCAGACATTTTCCCAAACTTTTGTTTGTTTGTTTGTTTGGGTTTTTTGGCACAATCTCTTTCCTCTTCTTCTAGGATTCCAATTACTCATGAATCAGACCACTTGATGTTGTTCCTTAAGTCACCAAAGATGTTTATTTTTCCAATATCCTTTTCTTTCCATTTAATTGGCATCATGTCTATTGATCTATTTTCAAGACCACTGATCATTTCTTTTCCAGTGTCCACTCTGTGTTCAGCTCATCCAGAGAATTTCAAATATTGTACTTTTTAGTTCCTGAATTTCTCTTTAGTTCTTTTAGAAAATAGTGTCCATCTCTTCACTGAGATTACCTATATGTTCACCCACTTAGTCTGTCTTTTTCTTTACATCCCTAAATTTATTTATATAAACTTTTATGGTCATTGTCAGCTAATTCCACCATGTGTATTTTCCATGGATATGTTTCTCTTGACTTTCTCTCCCTCTTAGTCCTAGCTCACATTTTCCTGACTTTCTGTATGTCTCAAAAATGTAGGTTCTGGACATTGTAGCTGTTATGTTGTCGGAAGTTCGCATTATGTTGGCTTTTTTATTTTTTTATTTTTTTTTACTGTGTTAGTCACCATACAGTACATTATTAGTTCTTGATATAGTGTTCCATGATTCATTGTTTGTGTATCAAACCCAGTACTCCATGCAATCTGTGCCCTCCTTAATACCCATCACCAGGTTAACCCATCCCCCTACCCCACTCCCTTCTAAATCCTTCAGTTTGTTTCTTGGTGTCCATAGTCTCTCATGGTTTGTCTCCCCCTCCGTTTTCTCCCCCTACATTTTCCCCTTCCTTCTCCTAATGTCCTTTATGTTATTCCTTGTGTTCCACAAATAAGTGAAACCATGTGATAATTGACTTTCTCTGTCTGACTTATTTCTCTTCGTATAATCTCCTCCAGTCTTGGCTCTTTCTTGGCTATTGTGGACATTGTTGCTATGAACATTGGGGTGCATATGTCCCTTCTTTTCACTACATCTGTATATTTGGGGTAAATACCCAGTAGTGCAATTGCTGGGTCATATAGTAGCTCTACTTTTAACTTTTTGAGGAACCTCCACACTGTTTTCCAAAGTGGCTGCACCAATTTGCATTCCCACCACCAGTGTAAGAGGGTTCCCCTTTCTCCATAACTTCTCTAACATTTGTTGTTTCTTGCCTTGTCAATTTTTGCCATTATAACAGGTATAAGGTGGTATCTCAATGTATATTGGCTTTAAAAAAAAACAACATGTTGAATTCCATTTTAACCAGAAGTTCCTTTACTGGAGACTAAGCTTGATCTTATCAGTCTTGAGTTTAGCCTTAATTGGATGAGTAAAGAGTATCCCCACTCTTATTCTGCAGCCTTAATAGGATGTCAGCTGAATTCTCAGGTGCACAATGAGATCATTCCAGTCTGGCTGGTTGGAATTTCAAACATCACCAATCTCTGTTGTTTCCAAAATCCATTCATCTCAAAAGTGAATAGTATTGCATGGAGCACTGGGTGTGGTGCATAAACAATGAATTTTAGAATACAGAAAAATAAAATAAAATAAAATTTAAAAAAGTGAAAAGAATGTCTGTTCCTCTAAAGCCCAGGAGCTGTTCTCTTCCAAGCCTGTGGAGTCTTACTCTGCTTATATATATTTTAGTATTTGACCAGACTTAAATGGGCTCCCATGCAGATTTCTTCGGTTCCTTCTTTGTACAGCTCCCTCTTCTGTACTTTCCTGCTCAAGAAATTCCAGTTGCCTCCAAAGCACTAATTTTCAATATGTGTTTCCTTTGTTCAAGGAAATAACTGATCTCTGCTTGTTCTCTCTTCCCTATGCTACCATTTTGGAAGTGCCCTCAGGTGCCTCAGACACCAGGATGCAAGTGGCATTCACTTCATGTGTTTTTTCCTTTTTCTCTAGAATCACAGATCTGCATTGCCTGTGGTACAGAGCCTTAAATATTTCTTCATATATTTTGTTTGGTTTTAGAGATGTTTATACCAGGATATAAGTCTAACACCCATCATTCCATCATGGTCCAAATCAGAAGTTTTCTTTAATTATGTTAAACATTTATAATGTATAGTTTCTATCAGATTATATATCATATATGTAGTTCTTTCACCGTGGTGAATTTTTCCTCCTGTGTCTTGTAATTTGGGATTGTGAGCTAATAATTAACAGAACTTTACTTGTGGGAATTCTTTACAGTACAGGTTGAGGACATATTCTTCAGGGTAATTTGTTTTCTTTTCTTCCAACAGCCCAGAGTGATACTGTAAATTTACCATTGATTTCTTGTATTATTTAGTTAAAATATTTTTTGGCTTAAAGCCCAGGTCAGGGACAGGCCCATGTTTTTAGTCTCAGTTGAGGGATTTTTTTTTATCCCCCCCGCCCAGTGCTGGTGTGGGGGGGGTGAGGTGAAGTTGATTTTTTTCCCCTGGGTTGCCTTTTGGTTTGGGTGAAGTCTACTATTCTTTATTCTTTATTCAGAATAGCTTTATTCTGGGGTCTTGGTTTTGCTTCTCAGGAGCCAAAGACTATCTTATTTCCCCACCTCTCCATTAGAGCCCAATTCTTTACATCAGTCCTTAAGCAGGACCAACTACTCTTCTCACCACCAAACATCTATGGAACACAAAAATAAAGACATGCACTTATATCTCTGGTATCCAGTTTTCTCTTAGTTTTTGACACCTGAGAATTTCCAAAATGCTTAGTAATGCAATTCAAAGATATCTTTCCTTCCCTCCAATAAAGGGAAGGGGTGACTTTATGGCTCATTTGGTTAAGCATCCAACTCTCAATTTCAGCTCAAGTCGTGACCTCAGGGTTGTGAGATCAAGCCTTACGTCAGGCTCCACAGTGGGTGGAGCCTGCTTAATATTCTTTCTACCTCTCCCTTTGCACTCCCCACTCTGAAAAGAAAACAAAGATGTTATATTTTCCATCATTTCTTAATGTTTTTCATGGGAGAAGCTTTAGACTCCTTATTGCACAAAATTACTGAGACAAAAACTTTATTTTTTTAATTAAATATGGTTTAAAAAATTAAAAATGGTAACATTACTTGCATGGTCTGAGCACTGTTAATGATCTCAACATGCTCAGTCTTCTGTGATTATTCAAATTTTTAGGCAAACTCAGGAGAATAATTTATTATTAACATTTTCCCCAACCCTACTGAAGTCAGAACACTTGTGATTCTACTGTGCATACAATCACTCTGAACATGGCCAACTTATAGTCTCATTGCAGAGACACTGAATCTCAAAGGAAATATTCATCTCATTCGTTTAATGGGTGCCTAGAGGCTTTGGCTTTTGAATAATGTAACTAAGTATTTTAAGACTAGGAATAAAAACAGGAAACTAGGAATAAGGGAACAAGGAATGTCAAGTAGGTTTTTAAAAATCTTCCCCATATTTAAATAAAACTGACTTTAAAAGAGTTCAAGAAGTTTGAACTTCCTCTCCATGTAGCACCATTATTTCATTACTTTATTACTTTATTATTTCATACTTCATTACAATATACACTTGTGGCATAGATTAGATTTCTGGGCCATCTCTACCAGATTCAATATTTCACTGGAAAATGTATTTTAAAACAAGTATTTGTTTTTATTTTGTATATTCATAATTATGAAACATCAAAAAGAGGAAACTCAAAATATAGGAAAAGAAATAAGATCTCACTTAAAGCATAAACATTGGTAGGAAATGTCTTTTTTCTGTAGTTCTTATCATGTGGCATGTAAAATTGTGTCTCTCACTTCCCCTCATAAAACATTTGATATGCTATGCCATGCATTTTATAAACATCTTAGCTTAATAACTGGACTATAATATTATTTATCATATTTAGGTATTTGGAAGTTTGCATTTATATAAGTTATGATTACCTTGAGCTGTCTGACAATAAGTTAGGAGATATGGGACCTGGGATGGATACAGCTGTTCAATTTTTCCATCAGGTGGTCAAGTTCCTTCTATGTCTCTGCTCTACCACCCTTGACATGTGATTTTTGTCTCTGTATTTACATGCTCACTATTTGCTTAAAGAGCTTCTAGGGGCACCTTTGTGGCTCAGTCAGTTAAGTGTCTGACTCTTGATTTTTTATGACTCAGGTCATGATCTAAGGGGTGATGAGATCAATCCCCACATCAGGCTCTGTGCTCAGCAGGCAGTCTGCTTGAGATTCTATCCCTCTCCCCATTACCCTCCCCCTGCTCTCTTGCTCTCTAAAATAAATAAATATACCTCTTTTTTTCAAAAGTTTGTATTATGAAATTACTGGGCAAAAGGATATGGACATTTTTAAGGCTCTTTTAATATTCTTTTTAGGAAGTTTATACTCCATCTTTTTACTAATGTAGAATGCTACTGGATTTACATTTAAGACTGTTCACTTCAGCTTTTCCAAAATGGCACATCATAATTATGGTTACTAGACCATAGTTAGTAGATGTCGTGGTCTTAAATTGGCTCCACAGAGCACAATGCAAGTACAATACATTATTCTATTTTTATGAAACACATTCAATATGGCCCCAAGCTCCCATTCACTATATTGTGACAACCCAATATCATTTATTCTGGAGGAACTTTATCCCCTCCCATAGTTACCCAAAAGTCTTAGAGTTCTAACTGATCAACTGGTAGAGGGCTAGTAGCTGAACTCAGGCAGACAGTTTCTAGCATCAAAGTTTTTAAACATTATACTATGTCATAGTTCCAAAGACAAAAACTAAGTATCACATATATTAAGTAGAATTACTGACATGGACAGTGCATAATTAGTATCTTCATTAGATAAAGGGATAAATTAAAAATATGATGCAGAACAGTCTCATAAAAGAAGCAAGTAGACATATGGTACACAACACAACCAGATAAAGAGAGAATGGAGAGTAAAAGATCAAACAAATAATCCAGAACACAAGGAGATAAATGATGGCCCATGGGTCAAGTCCAGTCCACCAACTGACATTTTATTGAGAAAAATGGCATGGGTGGACATAAGGTAAGTGGACAGAGGCTTCCAAACTAGGGCCTCACCACGCCTCACTTCTGACTTCATTTGTGCCACCTCTCTGCCTCTCCAACATCTTCTTCCACCTCTCTGTGTGCCTCAGTCTCCTGCAAGAAGAAATGGGTTGAATCCCCAGGAAGGCTATCTGAGGAGGGAGGATGGCCTGGGGAGAATTCTGTCCACTTCACACCCCCAGCCACAGGGGCTCCAACCAGGGCCTAGGGGAGGAGGGAGTGGCTCTGTGCTGTCTCGCTTTGGCACCCTTCCTGCTGCCTGCCTTTTTCCCACTGCTGTTCACAGTGAGTAGGATGGAGGTCTAGTGCCCAACCTCTATACCCCAGGTCTGTGTCTATTAGGTTTTTAAATGACTGTTTGGGATAAAGCCCTAAAGAAATAAAACATTAGTGGACCAGAGGGAAAAGCCTCATTATCACATCACACCACACTATCACACAGCACATTGGGGGATAGTCCTCAATACTGGCAAGAATGTGGAGAACTGGGTCCCTCAAACATTGCTGGTGAGAATGTAGAATGATACAGTTACTCTGAAAAACAGTTTGGCAGTTTCTGAATAAGCAAAATACGTGTTTACTATATGACCCAGCAACCATACTCATGAGCATTTACTCCAAAGAAATGAAAGCTTATGTCCATACAAAAACTTGTATATAAATATACATAGCAGATTTATTTGTAAAAGCTGAAATTTGGGAACAAGTCAAATGTCCTTAAATTGACAAATGGTTAAACACACTATGGTACTGGAGCCAAAAGGAACAAACCATTGATACATCTAATAACTTGAGTGATCTCAAGGGCATTGTGCTGAGTGATAAAAGACAATCTCCAAAGGTTACATACTATGTGATTCCATTCTATAATATCCTTGAAATAACAAATTACAGAGATAGAGAACAGATTAGTGATTGCCAGAGAATAAAAGTAGGGGGTGAGTTTGGCTCTGCCCAGGGTGCCTGGGTGGCTCAGTCCATTAAGTGTATGCCTTTGGCTCAGATCATGATCCCAGGGCCCTGGGATTGAGCCCCATGTTGGGCTTCCTGCTCAGCAAAGAGTCTTCTTCTCCCTTTTCCCACTGCTCATGCTCGCTCTCTCTCTCTGACTCTCTCAAATAAATAAAATACTTGAAAAAAATAAATGGGTAGTCCAGGGATCTTTGTGATGGTGGAACACCTCTGTATCTTGACTGTGGTATGGTTACATGATAAACACACCAGAAATAATTGCTTAGAATGACACATACACAAACATGCACACACACACACGCACACAATGAGTACCTATAAGATGTGAAATCTGAATAAACTCAGTGAATTGAATCCATGTCAACTTCCTGGCTTTGTTGTTACCCTGCAGTTTGGTAAGATATTACCTTTGTGAGAAATCAGTGGAATACATGGGCCCTCTCTGTACTATTTTTGTAACTTCCTATGGATTCATGATTATTTCAAAATTAAAAGTTAAAAAGATTCTTAAGATTTAAAAAAGCCATTAAACAGAAAAGGCAATTGATGAATTGGCTTTCATTAAGCATCAATATGAGAGTGAAGAGGCAACCTACAGATAAGGAAAAGATAGTTGCAATGCATATAACCCACAAAGTTCCCATGTCCAACATATATAAAGAACTCCCAGAAATCAATAAGAAAAAAGGCAAACTACCCAATAAAACATGGGTAAAATAATGAACTGCCACTTTACAAAGTAGGAAATCCAAATAACATCAAGCATATGAAAAGAAGCACATTAGTGACATTTAGGGAGATGCAAAGGAACACCTCAGTAAGATACTACTCTGCTTATAGGAATAAGGAAAATTAGAGAGACCGATTATAAACAAGAATTGTTAAAAATGTGAAACAACTTTCTTGCTGCAGTGTAATTGGCACAATCATGTTAGAGAGTTGGTTGTCATTATCTCATAAAGCTAAATGGCTTCCTACCCACTGACTCAGCAATTCCACTAATGGGGCTATGTCTAAGAGAAATGAATGCATAAGTCTACCAAAAACCAATAGATGGATAATGAAATTGTGGTCTATTCATGCACTGAAATAATACAGAATAATGAGAACAAATGAATCACAGCTATGTGAAACAACATGGGTGAATCCCAGAGAAATAACATAGAGTGAAAGAAGCCAGATAGAAGAGAGCATATACCAAAATTTTCCATTTTCATGAAATTCAAATAGTCATAAAAGTTGAAACAGAGGATGTGGAGAAAGGGGAACCCTCTTACACTGTTGGTGGGAATGCAAGTTGGTGCAGCCACTCTGGAGAACAGTGTGGAGGTTCCTCAAGAAGTTAAAAATAGAGCTTCCCTATGACCCTGCAATTGCGCTACTGGGTATTTACCCCAAAGATACAGATGTGGTGAAAAGAAGGGTCATCTGTACCCCAATGTTTA
>PISX010037495.1:0-11010 GCA_004024625.1 Mellivora capensis
TGTTAACTGTTTCCTTTGCTATGCAGAAGCTTTTGATCTTGATGAAGTCCCAAAAGTTCATTTTCACTTTTGTTTCCTTTGCCTTTGGAGACATATCTTGAAAGAAGTTGCTGAGGCTGATATCAAAGAGGTTACTGCCTATGTTCTCCTCTAGGATTCTGATGGATTCCTGTCTCACGTTGAGATCCTTTATCCAAGCTTTACTACAAAGCTGTGATCACCAAGACAGCATGGTACTGGCATAAAAACAGACACATAGACCAGTGGAACAGAGTAGAGAGCCCAGAAATGGACCCTCAACTCTATGGTCAAATAATCTTCAACAAATCAGGAAAAAATATACAGTGGAAAAAAGACAGTCTCTTCAATAAATGGTGCTGGGAAAATTGGACAGCTATATGTAGAAGAATGAAACTCAACCATTCTCTTACACCATACACAAAGACAAACTCAAAATGGATAAAGGACTTCTGTCCATTTTTAAAAGTGAATTGTTTTGGTGTTGTTAGGAGTTCTTTATACTCAATGATGGTTAATACCCAAAAAATATATCATTGGCAGATAGCTTCTTCCATTCAGTAGGTTGCTTTTTGGTTTGTTGGTTTCCTTGGCTATACAAAAGCTTTGAATTCTGGTGTGATCCCAAAAGTTTATCTTTGCTTTAGTTTCCCTTGTCTGAGGAGACCGATCAAAAAAAAAAAAAAAAGTTAAGTCTGATGTCCAAGGGTTTATTGCCTATGTTTTCTTCTATGTTTTATGGCTTGGAGTTTTATGGTTTCAGATATCACATTTAGGTCTTTAATCCATTTTATTTTTGTATATGATAAAGTGGCCCAGTTTCCCCGGCACCTTTTATTGGAAAGATTTTCTTGTTCTCATTGAATATTCTTGTCTCCTTTGTTACAGTATAACCATGTAAGTGTTCATTTATTTCTGGGTTCTATATATTGTTCCATTGATCTGTTTTTGTGCCAGAACCATACTGATTACTATAGCTTTGTTAATAGCTTGAAATAAGGGAACATGATACCTCCAGCTTTGTTCTTTCTTAAGATTGCTTTTGCTATTTAGGTCTTTTGTAACTCCATATAAATTTTAGGGTTATTAGTTCTAGTTCTGAGAAAAATACTACTAGTGTTTTGATGTGGATTGCATTGAATCTGTAGATAGCTTTGTGAGTATGGATATTTTAATACTATTCTTCCAGTCCATGAGCAGTGTGTGTGTGTGTGTGTGTGTGTGTGTGTGTGTATTTGAGATTCATCCTTAATTCCTTCCATCAATGTCCTACAGTTTGCATAGTACAGGTCTTCAATTCCTTGATTAAATTTACTTCTAGGTATTTTATTCTTTTTGATGCAGTTAAAAACAGGATAGTGTTCTTATGCTCTTTCTGATCGTTATTAGTGTATGGAAATGTAGCAGATTTCTGTAAATTAATTTTACATCCTGTAACTTTATAGACCCTACATAAAATTTTTTAGAATAAATTCAGTAAAGTTTCATATAAATAGTATCATGTCATCTTCAAATAGTGATGATTTTACTTTTTTCTTAACAATTCAGATAACTTGTATTCCTTGTCTTATTGCTGGTCTAGGACTTCTAGTACAATGCTAAATTGGCAAGAGTGGGCATTCTTGTCTTGTTCCTGATCTTAGAGAAAGTTTTTTTTTTTTCTTAGCTTTTCACCATTAAATATGATGTTAGCCATGGGCTTATTATATATGGCATTTATTATGTTAAAATATGTTCTCACTACACCTACTTTTGTTGAGTTTTTTTTATCAAAATGGATGCAGAATTTTGTCCATTGCTTTCCTGCATCTATTGAGATATGATTTTTATGCTTTTGTTAATGGGTTGCATCATGTTGATTTGATTTTTATGGATATTGAACCAGTTTTGCATCTCTGGAATAAATCTCATGTGATTGTAGTGTGTGATCCTTTTAATGTGTTGTTGAAAGTGGTTTGATAATACTCTAAGGATTTTTACATTTGTGTTCTTCAGTAATTTTGTCCTGTAAGTTTTTGTTTGTTTTGTTCATTCGTTTGTTTTGTCCAGCTTTAGCAACAGAGTAATTCTGACCTCATAAATAAATCTGGAAGTGTTTTTCCTCCTCCCTCCCCTTTTTTCTGAATGATTTGAGGACAAGTATTAACTTCTCTTTAAATGTTTGGTAAAATTCTTGTGAAACCATATGGTTTTGGACTTTTGCTTGTTGGGAGCTCTTTGATTTCTGACTTATTACTAGTAACCACTCTTTTCAGATTTTATATTTCTTCTTGGTTAAGTCTTAGATCATGTTTCTAGACATGTATCTATTTCTTCCAGGTTGTCTAATTTGTTGGCTCATATTTTTTTTGTATAAATCTCTAATAATTCAATGTAACTTCTTTCATTTCTGATTTTGGGTTCTTTTTTTCAAGAGTCTGCTAAAGGTTTATCAATTTTGTTTTTAAAGAACCAGCTCTTAGTCATTGATCTTTTCTATGATGTTTTAGCCTCTATTTCATTTATTTCCACTCTAATATTTATTATTTCCTTTCTTCTAACTTTGGGCTGTGCTTGTTCTTCTCTTTCTAGTTCCTTTTAACTGTAAGACGGGGTTATTTGACATATTTTGTTTCTGAAGGTAGGCTTGTATTTCTAAAACTTCCATTTTAGGACTGCTTTTGTTGTATCCCATAAATTGTGCAATGTCTGGCTTCTATTTTTTTCTCTAGCTATTTATTTCCTTCTAATTTCTTCATTGACCCATTGGATGTTTAGTGACATGTTATTTAGCCTCTGCATGTTTGTGTATTTCCAGTTTTTTAAAATTTGTTTTATAATTTTAGGTTGATATCATTGTGGTCCTAAAAGAGGCTTGATATGATTTCAATCTTCTTAAATTCATTTTGTGGCCTAACATGTGATCTGTCCTAGAGAATGTTCCATGTGCATTTGAAAAGAATGAGTATTCTGTTTGTGGTTAGAATGGTAAGTTTATCTGGTCTAATGTGTTGTTTAAAGTCCCTGTTTCCTTATTTTGTCTGCATGCTCTTTCCATTGATGTAAGTGGACTGTTGAAATTTTCTTACTACTACTATCAATTTCTCTCTTAATGTCATCCCCTTTATATATTTAGGTACTCTCTTATTGGGTGTATAAATATTTACAATTATGTCCTCTTAATCCCTTTATCATCATGTAGGGCCTTTGTCTTGATAAAATAGACTTTCAAACAAAGATTTTATCTAATATGAGTACTACTTTCTCAGATTTCTTTCTTTTCATTTGCATGGAATATCTTATTCCATTCCTTAACTTTCATTCTGTATGTCTTTAGGTCTGAAGTCTTTGTAGGCAGCATATAGATTTTTTTACCCATTCAGTTATCCTATGTTTTTATTGGAGCATTTAGTCTCTTTACATTTAAGGTAATTATTAATAGGTACATACTTATTGCCATTTTAATGGGTTTTTTTGTTTGTTTTTAGTTCTTGCGATTTGTTTTTAATGTTATGTTTGGATTCCTTGCTCTTCATGTTTTGTGGATCTATTAAAAGGTTTTTTTGGCTTATGGTTACCATAAGTTTCATATATAATACTGACTATAGCCATCTATTTTAAGATGATTTTCTCTTAAGTTTTAACACATTCTGAAAGCACTACATTTTTACGCTGCATCCCACATTTTATGTAGCTGTCACATTTTACATATTTTTGTTTTGTGCATCCCTTAACTAATTATTGTTAAAATATCCGTGCTGCCCAGATAAATCTATACTTCCAATGCCATCCTGACCAAAATACCAATGGCATTTTTCAAAGTGCTGGAACAAACAATCCTAAAGTTTGTATGGAACCAGAAAAGACCCTAAATCACCAAAGAAATGTTGAAAAAGCAAAGCAAAGCTCCCTGATTTCAAGCTATATTACAAAGCTGTGATCACCAACACAGCATCGTACAGGCACAAAAACAGACACCTACACCAATGGAACAGTAGAGAGCCCAGATATGTACCCTTAACTCTATGGTCAACTAATCTTCAACAAATCAGGAAAAAATATGCAATGGAAAAAAGACAGTCTCTTCAATAGATGGTGCTAGGAAAATTGGACAGGTATATACAAAAGAATGAAACTCAACCATTCTCTTAAACCACACACAAAGATGATAAACTCTAAAGGGATGAAAGACCTCAATGTGATACAAGAACCCATCAAAATCTTAGAGGAAAACATAGGTCACAACCTTTTCAACATTGGCCACAGCAACTTCTTTCAAAACACATCTCCAAAGACAAGGGAAACAAAACCTCTGGGACTTCAAGATAAAAATCTTCTGCACAGCAAGGGAAATGGTCAACAAAACAAAGAGACAACCCATGGAATGGAAGAAAATACTTGCAAATGACACTACAGATAAAAGGCTGGTATCCAAGATCTATTCTCAAACTCAATACCCAAGAAACGAATAATCAAGTCAAGAAATGGGTAGAAGACATGAACAGATGAATGAATAAGGAACATGTGGTTCATATATACAGTGGAATATTACTCAGCCACCAGAAAGAATGAATACCCAACTTTTGCATCAACCTGGATGGAACTGGAGGGTATTATGCTAAGTGAAATAAGTCAGACAGAGAAAGGCAATTATCACATGGTTTCACGTATTTGTGGAACCTAAGGAATAGTATGGACGACGTTTAGACAAAGGATGGAAAAAATGAACAGGGGAATCAGAGAGGGAGACGAACTGTGAGAGACTATGGACTCTGGGACTCAAACTGAGGGTTTTAGAGGGGAGGGTATTTGGGGGGATGGGTGAGCCCGGTGATGTGTATTAAGGAGGGCATGTGTTGCATGGAGCACTGGGTGTTACAGGCAAACAACGAATCATGGAACACTATATCAAAAACAAATGATGTACTTTATGGTGAATAAATAATAAAATATTAAAAATTATTGTAGATATAGTTGACTTCACCGCTTTTTTTCTTAAATATAAAGTCAATTAGCCAACATATAGTACATCATTAGTTTTTGATAGGTGTTATACACAATCATTGAATACTATAATACTCATCACATCACATGCCCTCCTTAAAGCCCATCACCCAGTTACTCCATCACCCCACCCACTTCCCTATCCATAACACTGTTTCTTTCCCCTAGTTCAGAGTCTTTCATGGTTTGTCTCCCTTTCTCATTTCTTCCCATTAAGTTTTCTCTCCCTTCCTTTGTCATCTGCACTATTCTTTATATTCCATATGAGTGAAACTATATGATAACTTTCTCTGTTTGACTTATTTCACTTAGCATAATACCCTCCAGTTCCATCCGTGTCGATGTAGTGGTGGATATTCATGCCTTCTGATGGTTGAGTAATATTCCATTGTATATATGAACCACATCTTCTTTATTCATTAATGTGTTGATGGACATCTTGGTTTCTTCCACAGTTTGGCTATTGTGGATATTGCTGCTAGGAACATCGGGGTGCATGTGCTCCTTCTTTTCACTATATCTGTATCTTTGGGGTAAATACCCAGTAGTGCAATTGATGAGTCATAGGATATTTTTAGCTTTTTGAGGAACCTCCATACTGCTTTCCAGAGTGGTTGTACCAGCTGGCACCCCCACCAACAGTGTAAGGGGGGTCCCCTTTCTCCACATCCTTGGCAACATTTGTTCCCTGTCTTGTTAATTTTAGCCATTCTAACTGTGTAAGGTGGTATCTCATTGTGGTTTTTGATTTGGATTTCCCTGATGCCAAGGGATGTGGAGTATTTTTTTTTCCAACTACATTTGTCTTTTAACCTTCACACTAGCTTTATAAATGGTTGATTAACTACCTTTATTATATGTCTGCTTTTACCAGTGAGTTCTTAATTTTTTTTTCTTTTGTGGCCTTTTCCATTTAGAGTCCTCTTAACATTGCTTCTAAGGCTGGCATAGTGGTGAGAAACTTTCTAACTCTTTGTCTGGGAAACTCTTTCTCTCCAATTCTGTGTGATAACCTTACAGGCTATATATTTTTGGTTGTAGGATTTTTTTGTTTGTTTTTGTTTTGTTTCCTTTTGGCACTTTGTGTATATTATGCTACTTCTTGCTGGCCTGCAAAATTTCTGCTGACAAGTCAATGGATAGTCTTATGGGATTTCCCTTATATGTGACTAGTTGTTTTTCTTTTGCTTTTAAGATTCTTTAATTTTTGCCATTTTAATTATTATGTGTTTTGGTGAGGAGCTCTTTGGGTTTATCTTGTTTGGGACTCTCTGTGAATCCTGGATTTTAATGTCTGTTTCCTACCCCAGATTAGGGAAGCTTTCAGCTGTTATTCTTCAAATAAATTTCCTTTCTCATTCTCTTGTCTTCCTGGGATCCCTATAATAAGAATGTTGGTATCCTTGATGGTGTCCCAGAGGTCTCTTAAACTATCCCAATATTTTAAAATTCTTCTTACCATAAAGTGTGGATATTTTCCACTACACTGTTTCCAAATCACTAATCCATTCTGCATCTCTAATCTCTTGATTCCCACCAATGTATTTTTCATTTCAGTTATTGTATCCTGCAGCTCTGAGTTCTTTATTTTCTCTTTGTTAAAGTTTTCACTGTGTTTATCCATTATTCTCCTGAGTTCATTGAGCATTTTTATGACCAGATTCTTGAACTCTTTATCAGGTAGATTGCTTATATCCATTTTGTTTACTTTTTCTAAGGTTTTATCTTGTTCTTTCATTTGCAAAATCTTCCTTCATCTCCTAATTTGCCTCTGTGTGTGTTCTATGTATTAGGTAGGTCAGCTACATCTGGTCTTGGAGTGTTCTTATGTGGAAGGCACCTTGTGGTGTCCAGGAACTCCATTATCACTGGCCATCAGAACCAGGTGCTCCAAGGGTATCCCCTATGTGGCCTGCATGTGCCCTTTTGTGGCTGGATCACAATTTCTGTAGGTGTGCTGGTGGGTGGGCCTGACCCCTTGCCTGGCTGACTGCAATACCTTGCCTGGACTGCTGTGGGTACACTGATAGATAGGACTGGTCCCCACAGCTAGCTGAGAGGCTCAACTGCAGTTCCTGAGGGCATGCTGGAGGGTGGAGTAAAGAGTAGCCTCTCATGTGGTTGGCTGTTAGACACAACTACTACTGTCATGTGCTGGTGGGCAAGGCTCATCTTTCCCCATCCACCACTGGGCAGGAGCCATTTTGGAGAGATATTGGTCTCATTTGAGGCTGCATACTAGGTATGGCAAGGTGGTAGCCACTTTAGAGTAGGTACAGTATACCATAACACCTTGTAGCCCCAGTATTTGTGGTGCATGGCTCCTGCAGTTCTACTGCTGGGTAACAGACTTGAGATTAGCCAGTAAGTGGTATGGTTAACTTTTCATATTTCATTGACCAAACCTAGTCCTATGATCTTTTCAAACAGCAAGTGGCTGAGATAGTCACTTTTATTACCAGAAGAGAAAAATTCCAATATTGGTGAACACCAGTCATGTCTTCTGCAGGATGATTTCAAACTTTCATTCAAATGGAAAATCAGTATTGCACTGGACAGAAAATATGTGCCCACATTTGCCCTACAGTCCATAAGCCTGCCACCTCTGACCTTAGCTGCAGAAATTATATCACAAACATGTTTTAGAGACAAAAATTAGAGCTTAAACAAAAGTTATTTGTTTTAATGTCATTTTTATAATTTCAAAGAAAAATATCCTATCCATAGGTCAGATATTTTGTAAAATTTCTAGAAAAGACTAAGTAGATTTTGGGTTGATGGACACTCTCAGTACTGCCACTAATCTGCAAGTCAGTACAAGGAGAGGTGGTAGCTGTATGGAAGTAAGTGATGGATAAATAGCTTTTTAGTCATACCTCCTGAGAACTGCCAGCATTTCTGTGACAAAAGCTTGAAGCACAAGTGGAGATGAAAAATACCTAGAGTAGGTACCTGCAAAACTTTAGGAGCTAAGTACCCAGGGTTTTGTACTCCATGCTATTAGCCCTAACTCATACTCATGACAGCACACAAACATGAGGGCTATCTGCACTGGCTCCAGAAGGTGTACAACACAGCCATGGAGTGGTGAGCTAGAACCTCAGCAGACCCCAGGTAACAGTGCTCGGTGTGGGAAGGAAAATTCACCATCACAACAACAGATTCTCCCTGTTAGTGTTTTCTTGACTTCTCTTAGCATTTGCTGCTCTGATTTCCTCATATATTTTTTCTCCCCTGAGAAAATATTTATTGAATCCCTACTGAAGGGCAAGCAATGTGGCATGATCAGGTTAAACACACCCACCTCTAAGACTCCACCAGCATTTCTGGCCTGCTATAACTGAAAGAAACTTTATCTTGTGAGCTACCACTGCCCACCCATCTACAGATCATGGTGACCCAACATGACCTGAGCTCCCAGATGGAGTTCACACTATTTCTCTGTAGTGTTCATATCAGTCTGCTGGTTTTGATGTGGGATGAGGAAGCATGTCAGAATCATGGGGGTAGGTGTTTGTTTCTAAAATCTCAATATCTTTTCCTGGAGATACCTATACTTCTATTGGGATTTGGGATGAGTAGTACTGAAAGATGGAAAGAAGGGATGGTACATTTTGAAAACACTTGTCAGTTGATTCTAATATGCAGCAACTCAAACCACTGATCTCACTTTTGCTTTGTAAAATGAACAAAAAAAAATCAGTTTGAAGAAGTGATTCAAGCTTGAGTGGCCAGAAAATGGGAACAAATCCAAAAACATTATATTTTGCCATGATATTAGAGAAGATACCACACTTATAAAACAAGAGAGGACTGCTATGGAGAAGGAAATCCTAAAAATGAAAAAGATCTTGGAAATTATAATTTCTGCAAGACCAGATAGAGTAAACATCACAATGAGTACTTAAGAAAACCATATTAGAAATCAGACCAACAAATGTCATCCTCCTAGAACACAAAGTCAAAAGTCAGAGGTGGGAGTTAAGAGTGAAAATAAGAAGACATCAAGAATAGAGCCAGGGAGGGGCACCTGAATGGCTCAGTGGGTTAAAGCCTCTACCTTTGGCTCAGGTCATGGTCCCAGGGTCCTGGGATCGAGCCCCACATCGGGCTCTCTACTCAGCAGGAGCCTGCTTCCCCCCGTCTCTCTGTCTGCCTCTCTGCCTACTTGTGATCTCTCTCTGTCAAATAAATAAATAAAATCTTAAAAAAAAGGATAGATCCAGGGAATCAATATCTGTAGAACAGAAATATTAGGCAAAACTAAAGAAGATCAAGAAGCATTAAAGGAAATGATCTCAATTGAATATGACTGCAATTGTATTATCACATGAAACCTCATGTTCTCTCTTGAGATTGCAAGGGGTGAAGCATGGAGAACAATGTCTCTACATCAGTTATAGAAGCTATTCCAGCCTCTGCTTCTGTAATTGGTCAAGAGCCCTAAGTTAATAATCATAGCATTTCCACCACCCCTTCCTTGTTCTCTTTACCTTTTGCTAGGGTGGATGGGATTCCATTTTGTTGAAATAGTGCCCACTGTTTTATTTGGGGCAGTAGGAACTCCAACTTCATCAAGTCCAAGGTTGTCACAAAGGAAAGCAAAGTTTCTTCAATGAATTGTTTGATAAACTGTGGAAGTGTACTTTTCTTGTTTTACTTCCCAGACCCATGCATTCTGGCAATTAGAGTGACCCCATACATTGGCTGCTGATTTAAGGAATATACTACAACCTATAAGTCAGCTCCAATCCTTGCTGAATGTGGTCTCCCCACTGGATCTGCAACTTAGCTTTCACTATCTCATTGAGCCATCTGCCTCTGGGTAATGGGGCACATTGTAATTTTATGGATTTGAACCCATTGCTACATTCTTTTGCCATAAAATGATTGCTTTTTTGGAGATGCTGTTTGGGATACTGTGACAGTAGATAAGGCATCAATCATGATGTTGGCATAAGTACTATAGGCAAGAAAGCAAATCCATTAATAGAATATACATTTATCCTGGTGAGGTCAAATTGTTGTCTTCTCCATAATGGGAGGAACAATGTAATCAACTTGCCCCAGGTGGCTGACTGGTATACCAAGGGATTAGGGCCATATTGAGTACTACTTGCCATTGGCAGGTAGGGCACTCAGTGGTAGCAACAACTAAGTGAGTCTCATGAAAGGAAGTCCTTGCTTCTGAGTCTATCCTCCAACCATGTCTCCAATGATTGAGCAAGAACTGGGTTTGCTAGGTAAAGAGGCTGACTAGTATCCACACACTGCTCTGTAGTGGATGTCTTTTGATGGGCATTTTTGTAAGAAATTATATCCTTTCTGTGTGCATTCTGAGAAATCTCTCCACACATCTCTAGTCCAGGTTCCTTATCACCAGTTTTCCAATCTTGATATTTCCAGGTTCCTAACCAGCCACCTGGCTTTAATCATTGCCAATTACTTCTTGTGGAGCTTCACTTTTGTCTTTTCTATGCAATGTATGTAGTCAAATGTCCTATTCAGAGTCTGTCCTTCATGGCCCTTTCAAAGCCACCCCTCCTACCCCAGTTGAGCTGTATATCCTACAGATCCATCTGTAAACTGTGCTCGTATTTCTTCCTCTGCTAACTAGTGACCAGGAATTCCTAACAAGACAATAAGTATGGGTAAAAGAAAAAGCAAGGAAGCATTAGAAAGGGGTGCCTCAGGAGGAGTGATCTACAAACTCATGCCATTTACTTGTGCCTTCTGGACCTACTTGAGCCCAGTGCTATTTAGATCATTTACATTTAGTAATGGATGCTGTGCCCAACTCTATAATTTGGTGAATCATATACTATCCAATTCATGATGGGCAGTTTTCTTCATCATGTTACCAAAGTAACTACCACACTGTCACCAAAGTAATGGTCTACCATAGTAAGTGAGATAACAAAGTCCTCAAGTTCCCTAAAAATTATATTATGATATAAAAGCAAGAGAATTAACAGGGTCTTGATGAGACATGTGAAGGCAAACCTTTTC
>PISX010037496.1:0-11010 GCA_004024625.1 Mellivora capensis
GAGGGAAATTGGGGGGGAGATGAACCATGAGAGACTATGGACTCTGAAAAACAACCTGAGGGTTTTGAAGGGGCGGGGGGTGGGAGGTTGGGGGAGCCAGGTGGTGGGTATTGTGGAGGGCACGCATTGCATGGAGCACTGGGTGTGGTGTAAAACTATGAACTCTGTTACACTGAAAAGAAAAAAAAAAATTAAAAAAGTAGTTTGGTTAGGTTTTTACAATCTATTTAAAGCAGTTGGGCTTTATTTTTTCTTCTTCTTTCCTATTTAGGAAAAGAAAAATGTTACTATTTCTTAGGCAACTTTTTTTCTTGCACCTGAACCAAACAGAAAAAAAGAAAACAACAAAGAAAGAGAACTAAATTAAGGCCAAGTCTTTACATTTTGTCTAAGTCCCCATATTCTTCTCTATGTTAGAAAAGCCAATTATGTCTCCTGCTCCTGAAAGTGGCCTTGTGAAAAAGGAATCCTATAGTGCCCAGGGCCTGATGCTTCAGGGAGTACCTCCAGTGTGAGGTGAGTGTGCTCTGTTGTATTCTGGCTATTCTGTCCTCCAGGCCAGTCACCTGCAGAGGCTCTCCTTACCTCTGCAGGTGTTTGGTCCCTGGCATGAATCTGTTGAGTTTTAACCAGGTGTGCTTTTGTCTGCTTGTGAAATGAGACCTATCACCACCTCCACTGGAACTGAGGTCCTGCAAAACTCTCTGGTCAAGAGATGTGGTGTGGGCAGGGGTTTGTGTGGGTCTTCTGCAGGGAATGACCCTCTGCATGGGCCTCAAGCGAGAGTAGCTGAGAAAGGTAGTTCCACTGGAATGCAGGGAGTAGGGCTTAGTGTAAGCCAATTAGACTGCTTCCCATGGGTGGCTTAGTGTTTATGCAGAGGAGTGAGGGAGGAAAATGGCAATGGCCCCTTGCTTTATTCTACGAGAGATGTTTCTGTGAAAGCTACTTCTCAGGGACAAGCTCCAGAAGAGTAAATAATTTCCCCACTGTGTGCCCCTGGTGCTCTTCAGATCACTGTTTCTGTGCTGTATGACCCTGGGTTGTTTCCCTGCCTTCTCTCCAAGAGAGACACAATACCCTGAGGATTCTTTCCCAGCCAAGCCCACTGATCTTTAAAACTCCTGGCTATAAGCCCTTTGGGTTGCAAAAACTCATGAAATTCAGCCCCTCTCATTTTCCAAGCCAGTGGCTAAGGGAAGACCTCCTTGTGTAGTCTTCTGTGTGCTTCTCTATCTCTATCACTATCTCTATCTCTATCTCTGTCTCTGTCTCTGTTTCTCTATCTCTGCCTTCTTTGTGCATGGCTCCCTTCCTTCCACAGCAGAGCAACTAGGATCCATTTCTCCCCAAATGATGTCTCTGTACTTCCTATCTTCTTTTATGTGGCTTCCTCTCTCCCTTTAGTTGTGGTGTTTGTTCTGTCAGTCTTCAGGTCGATTTCTGGGGTATTTAAGATTATTTGATAGTTATCTAGTTGTATTTGTGGGACAACATGCACCTAGGATTCTCCTACTCTACTGCTATCTTCCTGTCTCCACTATAATTTTTAATTAAAAAATTATTTATATGAATTACAATAATAGTTTGTTTTGCCATGCAGTTCTATGAATTTAAACATATATAGATTCTGTAACTACCACTCTAATCAGCATATAGAACCATTTCATCACTGTAGGAATCTTCTTCATGCTATTTGCACCCTCTCCTCACCTAACTTTGGAAACCACTTATCTATTCTCTGTCTCTGCAATTTTTTCTTTTTCACAATGCCATACAGATGGAGTCACAGAATGCCTAACTTTTTGAGGCTGACTTCTTTTACCTGAGAGTAGGTACCTTTGAAATTCATCCACATTGTTGCATATATCAATAATTCATTACTTTTTATTTCTGAGTAATATTCCATTATATAAATGTACCACAATGCATTTATCCATTTATCCATTTATCTGTTCATGGACAATTACTTACAATTGTCAGTTGTGACTAGAGCTAATATAAACATTCATGTATAGGTTTCTTATAAACATAAGTTTCCTTTCTTTATAGTAATAACCAGGAGTAGCATTACCAGGCCATATTGTATTTAACTTCATAAGACACTGTCAAACTGTTTACCGGGCAGCTGTGACCATTTTGTATCTTGGTTTTAAAACTAAAATTATATACATACTTATTAGAATGGCTAAAATTTTAAATGCTGACAATTTCAAATACTGGTGAGGATATAGAGAAACTGGAATTCTAATGCATTACTGATGAAAATGCAAAATGGTGCATCTGAGTGAAAAAAGCTGGGGGTCATAATCTTTGATACCCCAATCACAGAAGCGACATTCCATCACTGCCATATTGTTTGGTAGAATCAAGTTACTAAGTCTAGCCCAAATTCAAGGAGAGGGAGTTACAGAAGACACAAATATCATGGAGGAGGGATCACCCTTGGAGTCATGTAAAAAGGCTGCCTAAAACAATAATTTAAAGAAGAAGAGAAGAATAATATTTACAGGAAAGAATATTATATTTACACAAATATTTACCATTTCTACTGTTCTTCCTTTGCTTCTAAGATTCCAATTTCCTTCTGCTATCATTTTCTTTTCATAAAAAAAATCCTTTGTTTTTTCTGTGCAGAGTTCCTGAAAATGTATTCTCTTAGTTTTCCTCTTTCTAATAAAGTCTTTATTTCCCCTTCATTCCCAAAGGATGTTTTCGTTGTGTATACTGTGATGGGCTGACAACTCTTTTCTTTCAGCTCTTTGAAAACGTTGTTTAGGGAACTGGGTGGCTCAGATGGTTGAGTGACTGCCTTCAGCTCAAGTTATGATCCTGGAATCCCAGGATCAAGTCCAACATTGAGCTCCCTGTTCAGGAGGGTGTCTGCTTCTTCCTTTGACCTTCCCCCTCTCATGCTTGCTCTCTCTCATTCTCTCTCTCTCAAATAAATAAATAAAATCTTTAAAAAAAAAAAAAAGAAAATGTTGTTTAAAACTTGCTTCTGGCCTCCATGTTTTCTTTTTTTCTTTTTCTTTCTTCCATTTTTAAAAATTATGTTCAATTATTCAACATATAGTATATCATTAGTTTTTGATGTAGTGTTCAATGTTCATTAGTCACATGTAACACCCACTGCTTATCACCACATGTGCCCTCCTTAATACCCATCACCCTGTTACCACATCCCTCCACCACCACCCCCTTCTGTAACCCTCAGTTTGGTTCCTGGAGTCCAGAGTCTCTCATGGTTTGTCTCCCTCTCTGATTTCTTCCCCATTCAGTTTTCCCTCCCTTCCCCTATGGTCCTCCACACTATTCCTTATATTCCACATATGAGTGAAACCATACAAAAATTATATTTCTCTGCTTGACTTATTTCACTTAGCATAATCCCCTCCAGCTCCATCCTTGTTGATGCAAATGGGAGTTATTCATCCTTTCTGATGGCTGAGTAGTAGTCCATTGTATATATGAACCACATAATTTTATTTATTTTAAGGTGAGAAAGTGAGGCAGTGAGCAGGAAGGAGTAGAGAGAGAGAAACAAGCAGACTCCATGCTGAGGACAGAGCCCAACGTGGTCCTTGATCCCATGACTCTGAGATCATGACCTGAGCTAAAACCAAGAGTCAGACACTCAACTGACTGTGCCACCCAGGTACACCCCTGGCTTCCATGTTTTCTGATGAATTTGAATTATTCCCCATGAATAATGTGTCAGTTACTCTGATTACTTTCAAAAATTCAGCAGTTTATATTGTTTCCTGGATTTCTTTTGAGTTTCTACTGTTTGGGATTCACTGGGATTTCTGAATCTGTAGCTTTATGTATTTCACCATATTTTAGAAGTTTTCAGTCATTATATCGTCAAAGTTTTTTGAGCACTGGATTATTTCTCTTCTTCTGGGACTCCAATGACTAAAATATTAGATCTTTTGATAATACAAATCCTTGAGGGTCTGTTAATTTTTTTTTCTAGTTTTTTTTTTTTCTCTGTTAGGAAAATACCTATAGATCTGTCTTCCAAGTTTACTTACTTTTTCTTTATCATCTCCAATCTGCTATTGAGCCTTCACAATAAATTTTAGATTTCAGTTACTGGTTTTTACAGTTCTAAAACTTCTGTCTCATTCTTCTTTATAACTTCTACTGTCCTTACTGAGATTTTATGTTTTTCTTTTTTTTCTAGGAACATTTTTGTAATAGATATCAAGCCTTTGTCCAATAATTCCACCTGTGTTGTTTCAGTCTTGATATCTGTTGATTGTCTTTTGCCATGCAAATTCAAGTATTAGTAGTTCTTTATATGCCAAATAATTTTAGGTTGTATTCTAGATATTTTGAATGTAACATTATGAGACTCTTGGTCTTATTTAAATCCTTTGGAGAATGTTGATATTTTTGTTTTAACAGGCAAAGAACCCAAGTAGTGTAGGTCAAAAGTTCTGAACAATCTTCTGTGGGTTGTGGTTTCAATGTCAGCTTTATTTTTAAAGCTTTGCCATTCTACTCTGATTATGTCCCATGTACACACCTCATTCAATGGCTAGTCCAGGACTTATTCTTAGTTCAGTGCGCATACATAGACTTTGTTATGCTGTTTAAGATCTGATCCATTTGTATACAATTTGTGGGTGAGTCCAGGAGCTCATAATTTCGTGCTGTTACTTTCTCAAGCTCCTTTATGACTCCAGAACTTTCCAGTTTCCTGATATTTCCATTGCTGGTTTTCTGGCTAGAAAGCTGGAACTTTATTTAACTGTCTTTGCTTCCCACGTCTCATTACTGCATCTGCAACTGAGGTCCATTGGTGGGCAGAGAGATAGAGAAAGAGTAATGGGATTTGTCCCCTTCTCTGGTTTTGACTTTCCTTACCCCCAAGCTCTAAAATACATTCCCAGTGGAGGAGTCAAGATGGCAGAGAAGTAGCAGGCTGAGACGACAGGTAGCAGGAGATCAGCTCGATAGCTTATCAAACCATTCTGAACACCTACAAATCCAACAGGAGATTGAAGAGAAGAAGAGCATCAATATAGAAACAGAAAATTGACCACTTTCTGAAAGGTAGGACCAGTGGAGAAGTGAATCCAAAGCGATGGGAAGATAGACCGCAGGGGGAGGGGCTGGCTCCCAGCAAGTGGCAGAGCAATGGAGCACAAAATCAGAACTTTTAAAAGTCTGCTCCACTGAGGGACATTGCTCCAGAGGCTAAGCTGGGGTGAAGCCCATGCAGGGACAGTGTGGCCTCAGGTCCTGCAGAGTCACAGAAGGATCGGGGCTGTCTGAGTGTCACAGAGCTCACAGGTATTAGAGCGGGGAAGCTGGCTACAGAGACAGAGCCAAGGAGTGAGCTCTCAACTTGGGGTTACCTTAAATCGTGATCCTTGGTACCAGCCACTGCTCTGTGAGCAGGGACCCCACAAGATCCGGGAAGACCCCCTGGAAGAGCTCAGGGATCTGTGGGGTTCAGAGACTCCAGGCAGAGCTGTGTGCCAGAGACAGAGATGCTTGGACACAGGCTGGGTGAGCTCAGAGCACAGCCAGAGGTGAGGGAGATGGGAGTGATTGAGTGCTTTTCTCCAAGGGTGCACTGAGGATGGGGCCCCGAGCTCTTGGCTCCTCCAGGCCGGAGATTGGGAAGCCGCCACTTTCATTCCTGCCCTCTGGAACTCTACGGAGCCTTCAGGGAACAAAAGCTCCTGAGAGGGAACCTGAGCAGATTACTTAGCCTGGCCCCTGGAAAGGGAGGTGCAATTCTGCCTCAGGCAAAGACACTTGAGAATCACTACAACAGGCCCCTCCCCAAGATCAGCCAAGACCAAGTTCACTTACCAAGGAGAACAGCGGAATTCCAGAGGAGGAGAAAGCAAAGCATGGAATTCATGGCTTTCTCCCCATGATTCCATAGTCTTGCAAAGTTAATTTTTTTTCAATTTTATTTTTTTCTTCTGCTAAATGTTTTTAACTTTTACCTTTTTCTCTTTTAATGTTTTTTAACTAGTTTATCTTAAAAATACCTTTCAAAAAAATCTTTTTTAAACCTTCATTCTTATATTCATATTTTATCCTTCATTGTATATAACTTTATTTTTTGTATACACATAGAGTTTTTTCTTCTAAAAAAATTTGGGATACAATCTTCTAATAGATCAAAATATGCCTTCTAATAGATCAAATCTTCTAATAGATCAAAATAATAGATCAAATAAATCTAGCACAGGGCTTTATTCTAGTCTCCAGCCTGAACAAATTCTCTCCACTTTCTTTTTCTTTATTCTCCCAACCAACTTATCTTATCAACTCCTCTTTTAGAAATTAAAAAAAAAAATTTCATCTTTCTAGTCATATTCCATCCCTTCATCATGTTTACCCCTATATATGTTTTTCATTCTTTAAAATTTTGGGAGGTAGTTTCTTCTAAGAGACCAAAATACTGCCAAAATTAAGTGGGTGACCCTGTTCTAGTCACCAGTCTAATATATATATTTTTTATTTTTTATATTTATTCTTTATTTTTTATTCTTTTTAAAATTTTTTTTTCTGAACTTTTTTTACCCCCTTTCTTCCCCCCATGATTTGATGTCTCTTCTGATTTGGTTAAAGCACATTTTACTGGTGTCCTTGCCACCCTTTTAGTATTTTATTTGCTCCTTCATATATTCTTATCTGGATAAAATGACAAGGCAGAAAAACTCACCACACACACACACACACACACACACACAGAACAAGAGCCAGTACCAAAGGCCAGGGACCTAATCAATACAGACATTGGTAATATTTCAGATCTAGAGTTCAGAATGACGATTCTCAAGGTGCTAGTCGGGCTCAAAAAAGGCATGAAAGATATTAGAGAAATGCTATCTGGAGAAATAAAATCACTTTCTGGAGAAATAAAAGAACTAAAACCTAACCAAGTTGAAATTTTAAAAAGCTGTTAATGAGGTGCAATAAAAAATGGAGGCTCTTACTGCTAGGATAAATGATGAAGAAGAGAGAGTTAGTGATATAGAAGACTAAATTACAGAGAATAAAGAAGCTGAGCAAAAGAGAGACAAACAACTACTGAACCACGAGGGGAGAATTCGAGAGATAAGTGATACCATAAGATGAAACAACATTAGAATAATTGGGCTTCCAGAAGAAGAAAGAGAGAGGGGAGCAGAAGATATATTGGAGAGAATTATTGTAGAGAATTTCCTTAATATGACAAAGGAAACAAGCATCAGAATCCAGGAGGCACAGAGAACCGCCCTCAAAGTCAATAAGAATAGGTCCACACCCCATCATCTACTAGTAAAATTTACAACTCTTAGCGACAAAGAAAAAATCGTGAAAGCCTAAGAAAAAATCCTGAAAGCAGCCCTGGACAAGAAGTCTGTAACATACAATGGTAAAAATATTAGATTGGCAACAGACTTATCCACAGAGACCTGGCAGGCCAGAAAGGACTGGCATGATATATTCAGAGCACTAAACGAGAAAAATATGCAGCCAAGAATACTATATCCAGCTAGGCTATCACTGAAAATAGAAGGAGAGATGAAAAGCTTCCAGGACAAACAAAAATGAAAGAATTTTTAAACACCAACTAGCTCTACAGGAAATTTTGAAAGGGGTCCTCTAAGCAAAGAGAGAGCCTAAAAGTAGTAGATCAGAAAGGAACAGAGAAAATATACAGTAACAGTCACCTCACAAGCAATACAATGACACTAAATTCATATCTCTCAATAGTTACCCTGAATGTAAATGGGCTAAATGCCCCAATCAAAAGACACAGGGTATCAGAATGGATAAAAAAACAACCTATCAGTATTCTGCCTACAAGAAACTCATTTTAGACCCCAAAACACCTCCAGATTGAAAGTGTGGGGGTAGAAAATAATTTACCATGCTAATGGACATCAAAAGAAAGCTGGGGTGACAATCCTTATATCAGATAAATTGGATTTTAAGCCAAAGACTATAATAAGAGATGAGGAAGGACACTATATCATACTTAGAGGCTCTGTCCATCAAGAAGATCTAACAATTTTAAATATCTATGCCCCCAACATGGGAGCAGCCAACTACATAAACCAATTAATAACAAAATCAAAGAAACACATTGACAATAATACAATAATAGTAGGGGACTTTAACACTCCCCTCACTGAAATGGACAGATCATCCAAGCAAAAGATCAACAAGGAAATAAAGGCCTTAAATGACACACTGGACCAGATGGACATCACAGATATATTCAGAACATTACATCCCAAAGCAACAGAACACACATTCTTCTCTAGGGCACATGGAACATTCTCCAGAATAGATCACATCCTGGGTCATAAATCAGGTCTCAACTGATATCAAAAGATTGGGATCATTCCCTGCATATTTCCAGACCACAATGCTCTGAATCTAGAACTCAATCACAAGAGGAAATTTGGAAAGAATCCAAATACATGGAGACAAAAGAGCATCCTTCTAAAGAATGAATGGGTCAACCAGGAAATTAAAGAAGAATTGAAAAAATTCATGGAAACAAATGAAAATGAAAACACAACCACTCAAAATCTATGTGGGCACAGCAAAGGCAGTCCTGAGAGGAAAATATATAGCAGTACAAGCCTTTCTGAAGAAATAAGAAAGGTCTCAAGTACACAACCTAACCCTACACTTAAAGGAGATGGAGAAAGAACAACAAAGAAAGCCTAAACCCAGCAGGAGAAGAGAAATAATAAAGATCAGAGCAGAAATCAATGAAATAGAAACCAAGAAAACAATAGAACAAATCAACAAAACTAGGAGCTGGTTCTTTGGAAGAATTAATAAAATTAATAAACCCCTGGCCAGACTTATCAAAAAGAAAAGGGAAAGGACCCAAATAAATAATATCATGAATGAAAGAGGAGAGATCACAACCATCGCCAAAAAAATACAAACAATTATAAGAACACATTATGAGCAGCTATATGCCAGCAAATTTTACAATCTGGAAGAAAAAGATGCATTCCTAGAGACAAAAAAACTACCACAACTGAACCAGAAAGAAATAGAAAACCTGAACAGACCCATAACCAGTGAGGCGATTGAAGAAGTCATCAAAAATCTCCCCCCCCCCAAAAAAAAAAAAAAAACCCCACAAAAAAACAACAAGAGCCCAGGGCAAGACAGCGTCGCAGGGGAATTCTCCCAAACATTTACAGAAGAATTCATTTCTATTCTCCTGAAACTGTTCCCAAAAATAGAAATGGAAGGAAAACTTCCAAACTCATTTTATGAGGCCAGCATTACCATGATCCCAAAACCAGACAAGGATCCCATTTAAAAAAGAGAATTACAGACCAATATCCTTGATGAACACAGATGCAAAAATTCTCACTAAAATACTAGCCAGTAGGATCCAACAGTACATTAAAAAGATTATTCACCACGACCAAGTGGGACTTATTCCAGGGCTGCAAGGTTGGTTCAACATCTACGACTCAATCAGTGTGATACAATACATTAATAAAAGAAAGAACAAGAACCATATGGTACTCTCAATAGATGCTGAAAAAGCATTTGACAAAGTACAGCATCCTTTCTTGATCAAAACTCTGCAAAGTGCAGGGATATAGGGTACATACCTCAATATCATCAAAGCCATCTATGAAAAACCCACCACGAATATCATTCTCAATGGAGAAAACCTGAGAGTTTTTCCGCTAAGGTCAGGAACATGGCAGGGATGTCCATTATCACCACTGCTATTCAACGTAGTACTAGAAGTCCTAGCCTCAGCAATCAGACAACAAAAAGAAATTAAAGGCATCCAAATCAGCAAAGAACAAGTCAAACTATCACTCTTTGCAGATGATACGATACTATATGTGGAAAGCCCAAAAGACTCCACTTTAAATCTGCTAAAACTTGTACAGAAATTCAGTAAAGTGTCAGGATATAAAATCAATGCACAGAAATCAGTTGCATCTATTTACTCCAACAACAAGACAGAAGAAAGAGAAATTAAGGAGTCAATCCCATTTACAATTGCACCCAAAACCATAATATACCTAGGAATGAACATAACCAAATAGGCAAAGAATCCATACTCAGAAAACTATAAAGTACTTATGAAAGAAATTGAGGAAGACACAAAGAAAGAAATTGAGGAAGACACAAAGAAATGGAAAAACAGTCCATGCTCATGGATTGGAGGAGCAAATATTGTGACCTAAAGCAATCTACACAATTCAATCCCTACCAAAATCCCATCCATTTTTTTCAAAGAAATGGAACAAATAATCCTAAAATTTATATGGAACCAGAAAAGACCTCAAATAGCCAGAGGAATATTGAAGAAGAAAGCCAATGTTGGTGGTATCACAATTCCAGACATCAAGCTCTATTACAAAGCTGTCATCTTCAAGACAATATGGTACTGGCACAAAAACAGACACATAGATCAATGGAGCAGAATAGAGAGCCCAGAAATAGGCCCTCAACTCTATGGACAACTAATCTTTGACAAAGCAGGAAAGAAATGCTCAATGGAAAAAAAAATCAGCCTCTTCAACCAATGGTGTTGGACAGCCACATGCAGAAAAATGAAACTGGATCATTTCCTTATACCACACATGAAAAGAGACTCAAAGTGGATGAAAGTCCTCAATGTGAGAAGGAATCCATCAAAATCCTTGAGGAGAACACAGGTAGCAACCCTTTAGACCTCAGCCATAGCAACTTCTTCCTAGAAACATCGCCAAAGGCAAGGGAAGCAAGGGCAAAAATGAATTATTGAGATTTCATCAAGATCAAAAGCTTTTGCACAGCAAAGGAAACGGTTAACAAAACCAAAAGACAACCAGCAGAATGGGAGAAGATATTTGCAAATGACATATCAGATAAAGGGCTAGTATCCAAAAACTAGAAAGAACTTATCAAACTCAACACCCAAAGAACAAATAATCCAATCAAGAAATGGGCAGAGGACATGAACAGACATTTCTGCAAAGAAGACATCCAGATGGCCAACAGACACAT
>PISX010037497.1:0-11014 GCA_004024625.1 Mellivora capensis
GTTGTTTTTCAGAGTCCATAGTCTCTCATGGTTCACCTCCCCTTCCAATTTCCCTCAACTCCCTTCTCCTCTCCATCTCCCCATGTCCTCCGTGTTATTTGTTATGTTCCATAAATAAGTGAAACCATATGATAATTGACTCTCTCTGCTTGACTTATTTAACTCAGAACAATCTCTTCCAGTCCCGTCCATGTTGCTACAAAAGTTGGGTATTCATCCTTTCTGATGGAGGCATAATACTCCATAGTGTATATGGACTACATCTTCCTTATTCATTCGTCCGTGGAAGGGCATCTTGGTTCTTTCCACAGTTTGGCGACCGTGGCCATTGCTGCTATAAACATTGGGGTACAGATGGCCCTTCTTTTCACTACATCTGTATCTTTGGGGTAAATATCCAGTAGTGCAATTACAGGGTCACAGGGAAGCTCTATTTTTAACTTCTTGAGGAATCTCCACACTGTTCTCCAAAGTGGCTGCACCAACTTGCATTCCCACCAACAGTGTAAGAGGGCTCCTCTTTCTCCACATCCTCTCCAACACATGTAGTTTCCTGTCTTGCTAATTCAGGCCTAGGATTAATAGCTATCTACATTCCTAATCCAAAAGGGGGAAAGCAGAAGGGAAAAAGGAGTCACTAGCCCCAAAGCAATTTCAGGATTTAGTCAGTGTTCATTAGATTCTAAGTGGTGGGAATAATCCTCTGTGGTTTGAGGCTTTGCCTTGTGGCCCATGACTCTGGCCTCTGCATACATAGGTCTGGTCTTTACTCTTATACCCATGACTCTGGCATGTGGACCTATGGCACTCTACTTGGAATTATATATCCTTCATTGTATCCTCTCTTTGTCCCTTACAGGCAAAGATGGCAGTATTTCTACTGGCAAATATTTCTCAATTCTTGTAGGTCTCCAGGATACCCTTTGTCACAGGGATTTATGGCAAGAGACAAGAGTCCTCTATACCTGTTTTCTGGATAATCACATCTTTATTTGTGGCTTCTGCTGAGGTGGTTGAGTGGGTCCATGAGTCACATGCTTATGCTTTTTAAGAGCCCTCTGTGAGAGTGTACTCTGAACTTTTGATTGTTTTGGCACAGTGGCCAGTGGTTGTCTAGCCATACCCATAGCTTTATATTCAGAGTTCATTTTCCTCACAGTAAGTCCCATAATTTTAGAATTTTTTGTAATGTAAAGAGGCTGAGAATTTCCCAAATCATGAAGTCCTGGTTTATTTGCTTTCTACTTTCTTCCCTGAGTTTTCCTTTTTCCTTTGACATTTGCTATAAGCAATAAGAGGAAATAAAGCTGCACTTAAACCCTTACCTAGGAAATCTCAGTAAAATATTCAAGTTCATTGCTTATAAGTTCTGCTTTCAATATGGTAGGTCATATTTCTGCTAGACTTTCTGATGCTATGTAATAAGGATCACCTTTCCTGCAATTTTCAATAATGTGCTTAATTTCTTTCTGAGCCTTTACTAGAAGTGCTTAAACATTCATAATTCCACCATGAGTTAGTTCAAAGAAATCTAAGTTTTTCTATCATGCATCTCAAAATTATTCCAACCTCTACCCATTACTCGATCTCAAAGGCACTTACATATTTTCGGGAATTTGTGACAGCAGCAACCTACTCTCAGTATCAAAATCTGTTTTAGTTTCCTGTGGCTGATGTAACCAATTACGACAAACTCAATGACTTAAAGCAACAGGAATTTATTCTCTCACAGTTCTGAAGGCCAGAAGTCAGGAATCATTATCACTGGACTGAAATCCAGTTGTCAGCATGACCACACTGTCTCTGGGGGTTCTAGGAGTGAATCTATCCCTTCTTCCAGCTTCTGGTGACTACTGACATACCTTGGTTGTGGCCACATTACTCCTCAAGGCCAACATTTTAAAATCTCTGTCAGCTCCATCTTCACATTACCTCTTTTCTGTATATGTATAATCTCCCTCTGCCTCTACCCCTTGACAAGGACATACATGATTTAAAATCCACATGGATAATCCAGAATAATCTCTGCTCCTCATCACAAAAAGTTTTTTAAAAGATTTATTTATTTATTTGAAAGGGAGCAGGCACAAGCAGGAGAGGCAGAGGGAGAGAGAGAGAGAGAGAATCCCTAAGAGAACTCTTTGCTGAGTGTGGAGCCCAATGCAGGCCTCCATCCCAGGACCCTGAAATCATGACCTGAGCCAAAACCAAGAGTCAGGTGCTTACTCGACTCTTTTGAGTGCCCCACCTGGGTGTGCCACCCAGGTGACCCACAAAATTCTTAGTAAAACCACATTTGCAAACACCCTGTTTCCCTATAAGGTAACATTTATAAATTCCTACTTAGGTTCTGCCATATTATTGAAATCGTAGTGTCTGACTTTGAACATAGAATTACTCAACAGTCACTCATATTTCTTCCTGGAAATGAGTACTTGATTTACACTTACTCACTTTCCATACTTACTTTTTCCTGAGCTTTTCCTATCTTCATAAATGACATTGTCAGGTGGGTAAGCCAAAAATTTAGGAGTTGTTGTGAAGTTCTGTCCTATCACATTTAATCCATCAATAATACTGATTGACTAGGACCAAGATACTTACTTCTCTCCTTTTCCAGTGCTACCATCCTGATCCAAGCTATTGCTATTTATTGCTATTTTTCTCTGGGCATTAGCAGTAACTTCTTAAACTATCTTAAGTTAAACTATCTTTAAGTTAAACTTAAACTTAAGTTAAACTTAAACTATCTCTCAGCTTTCATTCTCTCCTCACAATCTACTCTTCCAAGAGTGATCAGAGTATAATCTTCCAAATTTGGTCAGCTAATGTCACTCCCCTGGTTAATACCATTCACTGGTTTCCCATCCATCCTTGGAGTAAAGCTCAGATGTCATACCTTTACTTAACATGCATCATGTAATCTGTAGTCTAATAGATTAATTTTCTCTTTCAAAAAATGGGCTTCTTTCTTAACATACAATAAATTAAAATGGCCACTTCTATTCTTAATGAAAAGAAAATATTTGTTAAAATGGGAACTTTTTGTACTTAAATAATGTCATTTAACTATATATTTAACCTTGCTTTATAAATAGTATCTTCAGGTACTTTTGAAAGATATTTAGAAATATGTGGTTTCAATTACAATTAGATGAACTTTATGTTTGTTGCTTAGTCTGTGGTGGGTATTTTACTAGTATGAGGTCTGAACCTACAACTACCTTATTAATTATCACTTGATAAATGTGTTAAAGTTTTCATCGTAAGGCCAAAAATCAGCGGTGATTTATAGAATGCTTGTGGTGAGCCCAAATACATACACATAGTAAGTTGGAAGAATATATATTCTCCCTGACCTGTAAATGTCCTTTTTTCTATTTTGTCATTTAGTGCTTCAAAATTAAAGGAACCTTGTGAAAAAAATTATACTACTCCAAAGTAAGGATGTTGGTGCAAAAGAACACACACAAAAAAACTGAGTTATCAACATTTTTAGTCATAGCTGAAAAAAATGCAAAATTAAAAAATTATACCTTTTGCTTGTCATGTTGATAATTATAAATGTTAATACCTTTATTTTATTATTTTATTTTATGTTAATTTAATTTAATTTCCAGTATAGATAACATACAGTGTTATATTAGTTTCAGGTGTACAATATAGTGATTGCACACATCTGTATAATACCTGGTGCTCATCACAAATGTGGTCCTTAATTTCTAATGCCTATTTCACCCATCCCCCCCATCCACCTTCCTTCTGGTAACCATCAGCTTGTTCTCTATAGTTAAAAGAGTCTGTTTCTTGGTTTGTCTCTCTTTTTTTAATCCCTGTTTGCTCATTTGTTTTGTTTCTTAAATTCCACATGTGAGTGAAATCATATGGTATTTGTCTTTCTCTGACTGACTTGTTCTCTTAACATTATACTTTCTAACTCCATTGATGTTGTTGCAAATGGCAAGATTTCATCTTTTTATGGCTGACTGGTATCCCATTGTGTTTGCTGAGTAATTTTATGGCTGAGTAGTATTCCAGTGTGTGCGTGCATGTGTGTTTGTGTGTGTTTACACCACATCTTCTCTTATTTATTTATTAATGGACACTTGGGTTGCTTCTATAATTTTGCTATTATAAATATTGCTACTATAAACATAAGGGTGTATATGACTCTTTGAGTTAGTTATTGTTTTTGTATTTTTGGGTAAATACGTTGTAGTGTAATTATTGGATCATAGGGGTAGTTCTATTTTTTAGCTTTTTTAAACTGATAAGAACAGATACTACACTTGATCTTAGCCAAAAGGCCGAGAAGCGATTTTTTTAGCTTTTTTAAAGTAATATTTTTTATTTACTTATATGATAGAGAGATCAAGGGGAGGAGCAGAGCGAGGGAGACAAGCAGACTCTGCATTGAGCGTGGAGCCAACACAGGGCTCAATCTCAGGACCCTGAAATTATGACCCAAGCTAAAATCAAGAGTTGGACACTTAACCATCTGAGCCATCCAGGCACCCCGCTATGTTTAACTTTTTGAGGAACTTCCATACTTTTCCACAGTGGCTGTACCAGTTTGATTTTAATACCTACTGTTAACAAAAGTATAGAAAATGCAATAACTCAGATACAGTGTACTTGTACATTGTGCTTATACTTGCTCAACCATATTGGAGTTATTTGACAAAAATCATTACTATCCAACTGTTTATACATTTGAATATAGCTCTTCCCTTTAACTTAATAAAATAATCAAATATGTGCAAGAAATTTATATGTAAGGATATTCATTATATCATTATTTACAAGAATGAAAATTCAAAAAATCTGAAAGCTAATCTAAGAATTTAGAGAATTGAATAATTAAATTATATTACATTTATATGCTGAAATACCATGTAGCTATTTAAAATCATGATTTAGAAAAAACATCCTATGACATGAACAAATCTTCAGGATATATAATCAAAGCAGTTTAAACAAGTATATGTGCTTTATGATACTGGTTTTGTGAGACATGCACACATAAAAAGGTCTCTTACCTGTTATCCCAATCAGTGATGCAGAATCAATATTCTTACAATTCCATGAAATTATATGCATACTCACACATAAGTGCTCTGTAATGAGCTATTATCTTTGTCAATAGAATATAACAATATAAAACACATTTAAATTAGGCTTAAAAAATTGTAAATTGAGCCTTTCATCAGGGGGTGCTTTCAGGTATTTTGGGGATATTAAGGCTAAAGATAAAGAATTCCTTAATTTCGGGGAACCTGGGTGGCTCAGTGGGTTAAAGCCTCTGCCTTCGGCTCAGGTCAGGATTCCAGGGTCCTGGGATCGAATCCCACATCGGGCTCTCTGCTCAGCGGGGAGCCTGCTTCCCTTCCTCTCTTTCTCCCTGCCTCTCAGCCTGCTTGTGATCTCTGTCTGCCAAATAAATAAATAAAATCTTTAAAAAAAAGAAAAGAATTCCTTAATTTCAAGGGTACTGATAGCGTCATACTGAATATGATAGTAGTATTCATTCTGTGGAGGGTGTATTTTGGTAACACCAACCAAATTCATGTGTTTAGGGAAATATTACTATTGTAAATATGAATACCTATTTTGTACCATAAAAATCTTATATGAGTATTAGATTTTAATGATTTAATTTATACTAAAAGATGCATTAAAATAAACTGATCTTTAAAAGGAATCCGTTCTTGCTAAAGGAATCAGAGAAAAAAGTATAGTAGACTCCAGATTCTGAGCACTTTCTTACCATCTTTTTTATAACTATAATTTCTTCATTCTTCAAAGGAACTTATACATTTGTCACATCTTATAAGTAATCCAAAAATTGTCTTCTTTCTGTGTACTCAATCATATTCTATTCCTTTCTTTGCTGTTTCTCTTTCTCAGAGCCAGAATTATTATCATCAGCTACATAGGACTGTCAACTAATAAAAACTAAGTCATGTACTTTCTAGCTCCCTACACTTCTTCAGGGATGTTCTATGAAAAGAGTTTACATCAAATCCAAGAGAAATAGGAAGGAGTTGCTGCTGCCTCCAAATTTGCTTAAACACTTTCATATAGAGTGTTACACAATGTGTATAGGTATTAACTATCCTAATTGCACATTTGTTTACCATAAAGCATTGGTTTTACTGTAACAACTAAAACCCAAAAATGCAATCTAAATGATAATGAACATTTATACCTAGTCACATGCATTTTTTCAGCTTGCTCAAATATGGGTAAGAGACTCTAGATCAATGTACTAGTTAGATATAGCATAAACAGTTGCAAGGGACTCTGGAATCTAGGTTAGACTGTGTCTTTGAAGGCCTGCTTAAACTTTGCTAACATTCTGTTATTCCAGCATTTCTTTGTGCTTGGAAGGTAATCAATCAATTGCAGAGGTGTCTTGTAGGTCTTCTACATTTTTGTGTCTTTCTTATCCAGGGACTTCCATTTTGACAAATGATATTTACAAATTAGTCCCCTTCATTCAGTGGAGTTTATAGCTCTGTTAAAACAGGGAAAATTTTCTTCATCTTTGTATGCCTTGAATCAAGCAAAGTACCTGGCACATAATAGATTGTAGATACAATGTTAAAAGGAATGAATACAATGATACTGATATTTTGAAAATGTTATAGAAATTCAAAATTGTAGAATTTCAACAATGATTTCCCAAAATTGGCCACTTATTTACTTTTGAGAGTAATTCAGGTTTAATATAAGGTTTTCATGAAATTTATTTTAAAAATAATGATATAGGAAATCATCTAATATTATAAAGATTAAAAATACTTCTGGAAATTATAGGATACATTTACATATTCACTGAAAGCAGATAGAATAAAAAGAAATTGATTAAGTGAACTCTGCTTCAGTTTATCTCCTACAAAAAGATAGTGAATTGACAAAAATACCCATTTTATATGTCTGAGAATGTATTGATTACAGAAGGAGGTAATTAGTATTTTGACTTATATGCAAGGTAAATATTTAAAAAAGCACAACTGCATGTATCCATTGCTATCCTAGCTCAAGAACAGAATGGATTGCATAACAAAGGAGAATATGTGAGCATGAATGTGGGGAGGGCTTATGTGGATGTATACACATGGAGAAATGTGTGAGTGTGTGTATGCACGCACATATGTACTTGTGTTGGAAATGCATCAGGACGAAATTCCCAACAATTCTAAGATAAAAATAAATAAATAATGTAATGAATATATTTACTTTACTTACCTTTCTCTTGGGAATACATTTGGGAGAATGGAAAAATGTTTGCTCTCACTTATGCTTAAAAAATTCAAACCTTCCCCGTTCTCTAGGTAATATGGTGTTTTTGCTTATTTGTGAGCATGTGGCCTTCTTTTCTAGAAGACAACCCAAACAAACATATCCGTATTCAATCTGTTGCAGGCTTTTTAATATAAATAGAAGAACTTTTTAAAAATTTGTCCTACCACTGTTGGTAAATTGTGTAGCTACTTTTCTCCTCTACTTTCATTGGGATATAATTTGGGGGACTACTATGTGGGCAACTAAAAAGCTACGCAGATGTGGAAATTTCTCTCAATCATTAACTGTGAAATATAACCGACAATTAATGTCTATCATCAAATTAGGAGATAATGTTAGTTTTCACACTTGAGTTCTCAGTTTAATGCTTTAACTATCCTTATTAGGGGCTCTTAGCACATCAAAAGAGAGATCAGCAAAACAAATGATTAGCTCTCTGGTCAATTTGCTAGGCTCCAATGGTAGTTTAATTTGGTAGCAGTGCATTTCTAATAAATGTAATCCTCACTTATTTAATGAACCTAATTTTAGCATAAACACAAAGTATGAAGGTAGGTAAGTATATTATAATTTGCTACCTATACTTTTTATACATGCAAATGCCCATAGTTACATATAGATATATGTTATTTTCAATTGTATAAAAACTGTAAAAAGGATCACTTTATAATTCAAGCTAAATTGCCAAATTCGGTATTTTGGTTTCCAATCCCTCTTTTTGGTAAATTTTATCAATCTAGCAAAAGGAAATATAGTATATGTCCTCCTTTAAAAGCCCTACAAAAGGTTACTCTCTGGATTTTCTTTTGGCCTCCAAGAAAACATAAAGAGGAAGGTTAAATGCCTATTGCTTACAAATGCCTAGAGAGGTCATTGAATGAATACAATTAACTGTTTTATTTTTCCTAATTGGTATATGCCATGTTTAACCAACAGAAATTCCATCTTTCTACACAAAAAAGAAGCTTCTCTTATCTCACAAGTTGGGTTTTATTTAAGCCAGTAAATTGTACATAATATTAAACAATGAATTTCCTTTCCAATTAATTTGTCTATTCTAATCAGTGTGAGGGGAACTAACTCCTTTAACACTTCAGGCAGATGCTTAGAATGTCTTTGGGGAATTGACCACTTCATTGCAGTTAAAAAGTGTATTATTTGGAGGCATAAATGGATACCAGATCTCCTTTTATGTTTTGGACCTTGGTACTAAATTGTAGTAGGCCACACACTGTTAGCCTTAATAGGATTAGTTTGGATATTAACAAAAGAACAATTAACACCTGCTGATAGGATCACTGATGGTATCAAAGAGTAAGAGAAACTCAATTTTACAGGGACACTGGTCTAAGGTTTTTTATTGGGAGTGCTGGTACAAAATTCAGGGACAGTATTCTATGTAACTGTTAGGGATATACTATGAAACTTGTATGAAACCGAAGTCTTTCTTTAGCTTGCTTAATTCTGAGGAAGGGGTCTATCAGCGACTAGCTCTTTGACTCTGGGTATGTTTCATTTCTTTGAGTGTAGGTTTGTTTACCTATAAAATTGAAACAGTACTAGCCCCCAGTTTCTGGGATTGTTGTGAGGATTAAATGATATAATCCAGGTAAAGGGCATAATTCTGTTTCTTACGTATAAATGCAAGTCCTTATTGTTCTCACTTTTATATTCTATCTAATAATTTATAGACTTCATGAAGCTTTACAATTTTGAACTTAGTCAAAAACACTTTTTGATTTTGATGGGTACCATTTGCCCTATTTCCAAAGAATGTTTATAATTTTAATCATGAAGTGATAGTAAATTTTATCACATGCCTTCAACTTTAGAGGGTTCCCCCCCTTCTATTAGTGTAATGTACTTAACAGCTTAGACATTTTGGAATAATTTAATAGTTAAGTATTGTTTTTATATATTGCTATTTCAATTTGCTAGTAGTTTCTTTCCTTCAATTTTCAAATGATATTAATTTCTTGTGATTATAGAATCTCTGTTTAGATTGTGTTTCAGGGTCCTGATAGCATTACAGAATGAGTTGGGGATATTTAGGGGTTTTCCTATGTTCTGAGTCATTTAAATAGTTGTTATATATTCCTTGAAATTATAAAATTTCACACTTGTGTTTGTGAGCAAAGGGCAGGGAATGGAAGGGAAAAATGATGAACTTTTTCCATTTTTCTTTGGTTATTTATATAATTCAATTATAAGTCTACTTTGGTAATTAATATTTTCTTAAGAAAAGTCCAGACATATACGAATTCTAAAAAAGCCAAAGAGGTCCCAGAACAAAGTAGAATCTTTAAGTTTCACAAAGGAATTTCACATGTATTTACTAGTCTTACATCTTACTGGATCATCCAAACAAATTTCATAGTAAACAGGAAACAGGAAACACAAATTTAGACAATTTAGACAAGAAACAGAAATTTATAGACAATTTAGATTCGAATTCAAATGACCAGTACCACCTCACACACATTTAAAAAGAAAAAATAAAGAAAGAAAAGATGAAAAGGAAAGAAGAGAAGAAAAGAGGAAAGAAAAAAAAAGAAAAACAACAGAAAATAGCAAGGGTTGGTGAAGATGTAGAGAAATTGGAACATTCATGTACGGTTAGTAGGAATGTAGGATGTTGCAACCATTGTGGCTGATGATTCCCTAAAAAGTTAAAAATTGAGTTACCATATGATTCAGCAACTCCACTTCTGGTTATATACCTAAAATAATTGAAAGCAGGACCTCAGAAGATATTTGTACTCTCTTATTCATAGCAGCATCATTCATAATATCTAAGAAGTGGAAGCAACCCAAGTGGCAACCAGCAGATGAATGGATAAGCAAAATTTGCATATATATATACACATATACACACACACACATACACCCATACATACATAGCCATAAAAAGGAAGAGAGTTCTTACACATGCTACAACACAGATGAATGTTGTGTTGGGGGCACCATGCTAAGTGAAATAAGCCAGTCACAAAAGGACAGATACTCTATGATTCTATCTATATGAATTTCCTAGAGTATAATAAAATTTATAGAGACAGGAAGGAGAATGGTAGTTACCAAAGACCAGAGGAGGGAGGAAATGGGGAATCATTGTTTAATGGGTACAAAGATTCAATTTTGCAAGATGAAGTGGGTTCTAGAGACAGATAGTGGTAATGGCTGTACAATATATGAATATCCTTAATACTACTGAACTGTACACTTAAAAATCATTAAGATGTATATTTTACCACAAATTAATTTTTTAAAATCAAATGGCAAGTAAGTGACAGAGCTAAGCCAAGAAGGGCCTCCAGATCAAGGGCATTTGAACTATTCTTGAGCACTCTAAGCCTACTGGAACATATTTCTGCCATATCTAGCTCCTAAGGTAGATTTTCTGTGATATTTTTGTCTTTTTGTACTTTGATATATTAAAAAAGAAAAGAAAAACACATAAAAGTTGAAACATAAGGCCCTATGGCAATACCTAATAATTTTCTTTCTAAAATAGGTTTTCATACTCTTAGAAAGTCCTCCTCCAGGGAGCCTTTCTTAACTTTCCTAATATTTCACTATGTGCACCTGTCCCCTTCAACATACCCACTTCATCCTAGTCTTATTTTGTTCATATTTCTCATCACTCCATATTCTAAATATTTGCTTATTTTCTCTTTCTTTCTAGAATGGGTTTCTCTGAAAAATA
>PISX010037498.1:0-11011 GCA_004024625.1 Mellivora capensis
TTGGGGCATTTAGCCCATTAACATTCAGGGTAACTATTGAGAGATATGAATTTAGTGCCATTGTATTGCCTGTAAGGTGACTGTTACTGTATATTTTCTCTGTTCCTTTCTGATCTACTACTTTTAGGCTCTCTCTTTGCTTAGAGGACCCCTTTCAATATTTCCTGTAGAGCTGGTTTGGTGTTTGCAAATTCTTTCAATTTTTGTTTGTCCTGGAAGCTTTTTATCTCTCCTTCTATTTTCATTGATAGCCTAGCTGGATATAGTATTCTTGGCTGCATGTTTTTCTCATTCAGTGCTCTGAAAATATCATGCCAGTTCTTTCTGGCCTGCCAGGTCTCTGTTGATATGTCTGTGCCATCCAATATTTTTACCATTGTATGTTACAGACTTCTTTTCCCGGGCTGCTTTCAGGATTTTCTCTTTGTCACTAAGACTTGTAAATTTTACTATTAGGTGACGGGGTGTGGACCTATTCTTGTTGATTTTGAAGGGGATTCTCTGCACCTCCTGGATTTTGATGCTTGTTCCCTTTGCCATATTAGGGAAATTCTCTACAATAATTCTCTCCAATATACCTTCTGCTCCCCTCTCTCTTTCTTCTTCTTCTGGAATCCCAATTATTCTAATGTTTCGTCTTATGGTGTCACTTATCTCCTGAATTCTCCCCTTGTGGTCCAGTAGCTGTTTGTCCCTCTTTTTCTCAGCTTCTTTATTCTCTATCATTTGGTCTTCTATATCACTAATTCTTTCTTCTGCCTCATTTATCCTAGCAGTAAGAGCCTCCATTTTTTATTGCACCTCATTAATAGCTTTTTTTATTTCAACCTGGTTAGATTTTACTTTTATTTCTCCAGAAAGGGCTTTTATATCTCCAGAGAGGGTTTCTCTAATATCTTCCATGTCTTTTTCGAGCCCAGCTAGAACCTTGAGAATTGTCATTCTGAACTCTAGATCTGACATATTACCAATGTCTGCATTGATTAGGTCCTTAGCCTTTGGTACTGCCTCTTGTTCTTTTTTTTGTGGTGAGTTTTTCCGCCTTGTCATTTTTTCCAGATAAGAGTATATGAAGGAGCCAATAAAATACTAAATGGTGGCAAAGATCCCAGGAAAATGTGCTTTAACCAAATCAGAAGAGACCCCAAATCATGTGGGGGGGAGGGGATAAAGAAAGTTCAGAAAAACAAATTATAAAAAGAAAACAAAGAAAGAAAAAATATAAAAAAGAAAAAAAAAAATATATATATATATATATATAGCTATATTAGACTGGTGACTAGAACAGGGTCACCCACTTAATTGTGGGGTATTTTGGTCTCTTAGAAGAAAGTACCTCCCAAAATGTTAAAGAATGAAAAACGTATATAAGGGTAAACACAATGAAGGGATGGAATATGCCTATAAAGATGAAAAACAAAAGTTTTTTTTTTTAATTTCTAAAAAAAGGAGTTGATAAAGTAAGTTGGTTTGGAGAATAAAGAAAAAGAAAGTGGAGAGAATTTGCTCAGGCTGGAGACTAGAACAAGCCCGGAGCTAGATTTAGGATATATTTTGATCCACTAGAGGAAGTTGTACCCCAAATTTTTTAGAAGAAAAAACCCTTATGTGAATACAAAAAATAAAGTTAAATACTATGAAGGATGAAATATGACTAATGAAAGTTCAAAAAAGATTATTTTTTTTGGAAAGGTATTGTTAAGATAGACTAGTTTTAAAATGTTAAAAAAGAAAAGGGTAAAAGTTAAAAAAAAATTAGCAGAAAAAGAAAAAAAGAAAAAATAATAAAATTAAAGAAAAAATTAAATTAATTGCAAGACTCAAGAATCATGGAGAGAAAGCCATGAATTCCGTGCTTTGCTTTCTCCTCCTCTGGAGTTCCGCTGCTCTCCTTGTTAATGAACTTGGTCTTGGCTGGATTTCTTATTGATCTTCTGGCAGAGGGGCCTGTTGTAGTGATTCTCAAGTGTCTTTGCCCGAGGCAGAGTTGCACCACCCTTACCAGGGGCCGGGCTAAGTAATCCACTTGGTTTCAATTTTGGGAGCTTTTGTTCCCTGAATGCTTTCTGTAGAGTTCCAGAGGACGGAAATGAAAATGGCGACCTCCCACTCTCCAGCCTGGAGGAGCCGAGAACTCGGGGCACCACTCCTCAGTGCGCCCTCAGAGAAAAGCCCCAGCCACTCCCGTCTCCCTCTCCTCTGGCCGCGCTCCAAGCTCACCCAGCCTGCGACCGGTTCAAGGTAACCCCGAGCTGAGAGCTCACTCCTCCGCTCTGTCTCTGTAGCCGGCTCCCCCACTCTAATACCTGCGAGCTCTGCGACACTCAGACACCCCCAATCCTTCTGTGACCCTGCAGGACCTGGGGCCATGCTGACCCCACGTGGGCTTCAACCTGGTTTAGCCTCTGGAGTGATGTCCCTCAGTGGAGCAGACTTTTAAAAGTCCTGATTTAGTGCTCCGTTGCTCCGCCACTTGCCGGGAGCCAGCCCCTCCCCCGCAGTCTATCATCCCGTCGCTTTCGATTCACTTCTCTGCTGGTCCTACCTTTCAGAAAGTGGTCAATTTTCTGTTTCCAGAATTGCTGTTCTTCCTCTCCTCGATCTCCCATTGGATTTGTAGGTGTTCGCAATGGTTTGATAAGCTATCTAGTTGATCTCTTGCTACCCGATGTAATCTCAGCCTGCTACTTCTCCGCCATCTTGACTAATACTCCTTTATTTTATTTTTTAATAAGTTATGCCACAGATATTGTTGTGTTTATGTTTGAGGTAGAAACTACATATTGAGTCGTGATTGACTTATTTAGTGGTAAGCAGCTATAACTTGAATCCCTATCTCCAAATGCCATATCTAGATTTTTATATCACTGCTACAAAGACTGGAAGATGGAGAGGAAATTCACTTTCTAGATTAATTGCCCAAAACGAGTGACTGTCAGTGAACTGTGAGTGCTTCGTGAGAATTTATTTAAACCTTATTGAACCTTTACAGATTGCCTGGGAACAACTGTGGTTCTTTATCCTGTCAGATGTGGTGCCTCCATAAGGGACCTGCTAGGATCAGAGAACACATTCCAGGGCTTCACAAGGGGTTGGTGGGACTGAGATTCCTGTAATTACAGCCTTATTTGAAGGGCTGTGAACACTCCTAGGGATGTCATTTGGGATAAAGAGAAATGCTTTAAGTCAAAACTATGTCCTCCACTGGGTCACAGTTACAGTTGTTCAATAATACTTTCTAAAAAATTCTGACAATTAATATTGTAATTTTCATATCAAAAGTCCTCAGGCCACCATCCTTCATCCAGATATTTTTATTTTCTTTTTTAAAATTGTAACTCCAGTATAATTAACACGGAGTGCTAGTTTTAGGTGTGCAAGACAGTGATTCAACAATCTGAAATAGCTCTTTTTAATAAACACTATCAACAAAAGACATTAGAAGTGATGACTTGTAAGGTGTATAATGCTTTTTATAAATTTTTATAAATTATATTTTTATAAATTCAGTATCATCTGGACTCTCTGAGGATAGCAAAAGCATTAATTTTTTAAAAATTTTTTATTTTATAACCTGTTCTTTGAAGTAACTATTTGGTTTAGTCACCTGTCTGCCCTTTCAACCTTCCTTCATTTTTTGTTTACTTTTGCTTTTGTAGCATTTTGTCAACTTTTCTTGCATGACTATAGATTCTAGGTTTTCTGTTCATTTTTAAGTACAAGACAGTTGAAGAGTTGTTGCGGGTTTTGGCTTACATTAATGGGGATTGTTAATTGGCAGGAATACCTAAGGGAAAAGTAGATGAACTATTTCATTAGTAGGGGAAATTTTAAATGATTGAAGTTGGACTTTGAGCCAGAGCACCAATGCCCACAGTAGTTGAGCTAATTCACCAAATGGTATGTTTAGTTATTGCTGTGTGTTCTTATCTTAGGAAGAAGGGAAGATATGGTCAAGCCACCATCTGGCAACACCTTATTTAACACCTAGTTACATTATTTTGGGAATTGCTAGGCTCAAGGGATGTAATCATAAATCTTGAACTTTGCTCTAAAATAAACCCATACTGTTTTATTTCTTTTTAAGAAAAAAACTCATTTAATTACTGAGAACCAGTGTGTTCTCTCATTTTTACGATTTCTTTATTGGTCCTACTGCTCTCCTTGTATCCCATAGTCAAACACCTGAAGTTGTTTTGACATCTTCTCTCTTCTGGAATTCAGTTTAGTAATTTATCTGTTTCTCATTTCCATTTCCCCTGGAACCAACCTTTGTCTTGGTTCTTTTTTTTTTTTAAGAAAATACATTTCTCACATATATTTTTTTTAAGACTTTTGTTTATTTATTTGACAGAGAGAGATCACAGTAGACAGGCAGGCAGAGAGAGAGAGAGGGAAGCAGGCTCCCTGCTGAGCAGAGAGCCCGATGCGGGACTCGATCCCAGGACCCTGAGATCATGACCTGAGCCGAAGGCAGTGGCTTAACCCAATGAGCCACCCAGGCGCCCTGTCTTGGTTCTTTTAATAAATCATATTTGTCAAGAATGAGTCAAGACTTGAAGGAAGATAATGTGTATACTCTAGAGCCAGGAGAACTAGGTTTAAATCCTGGCTTTGTCACTTATTATCTGTATGAAATAAGGTACTTATCCTTTCTATACTGCTATTTCCTCTTCTATAAAGTTGAGATAAACATAATTTCTATCATATAGGTTTTTGGGGGAGGTTAAATGACATAAAAAATGTAAAGTACTTCACCCAGTGCCTGATACACAGTACGTACTAAAAATGTTATATATGGGTATTTTTTTTATTTTGCATGTCAATTTTTAAATATTATATTTAATCCAATATTCTTAATACATAAAATAAGAACTATGGTTATTCCTTTCAAATACTTCTCTTTTGCATAGCAAATCACTTCTAAATTATTAATGACAAATCAAGGGCTTCCAGCATTTTTAACTACTTACAATCCACATTCCACTTATAATCTAAAAATCAGAGATTTTCATAATGCCTTTTTGCATGTCAGTCTCATACTCAGAAATCTTGATTTTTCATTATTATCCAATTGCCTGGAAAGTAAAGCCAAGATGTCTTAGTTGATACTGAAGGTACTTTCCTATCTGTCTGTACCTACTTTTTATTCTCCATTGATGTCCTGTTATTTCTGCATATGAAAGAACTGTTCATTCTGGCAAAATTTATCTGCTTATTGTCTGCAAGTATACTAGTGTGTATTCCTGCCCTTGTCCTTGTTTCTGATGAAATGATATAAATTATTCCTTGAATTCTCAATTCTAGTTTCAATTCCTACCTGAAGTCCAAAATTCTATGGTTTTTAGTTTCTGCATCATCTTTTCCCACATTTATGGCATGCCCATGCAGTAATCTTGTTAATCTCTTTTACGAATATGACAAATCTCTAAACTTAAAGTCAGGTACAGGTGTAGTTTGACATTATCAATAAGTGGAGGGTAAATAAGGAGAGGGCAACTTTTTGTGATAAGATGTTATAAAAAGTTCACCCCAGCGATGCAGCCAATCCAGTTGGCAAAATCCAGAATGAAGAAGAGCCACAAGGCTGAAACAGTGTTATGCATTCAGATATTCATTCAAGAGTGTGTTTATAACTGAATAAATTTCAAAACAACCTTAATGTATAATGAGTTCCTTAAGAAATCACAGATCATTTATTTCAGTGAATAAATATATATTATTAAAAATTAGATTGTAATCTGTCTGAAAAGCAAAGAGAAATGCCTCTGCTCATGCTCATCACCATTTATAAAACACTCTATGCTAGAGTTGAGAGGTGACACACATCCATTACTTTATTCTCTCCAATCACCTGATGAGGTTGGTATTCTTGTTTTGCTACTGATCTATTTATAGCACTGTAGCCTCTACATTTTTCTCTAAAGATTTTCTTTATTTATTTGAGAGAGAGTGAGAGAGCATGAGAAGGGAGGTCAGAGGGAGAAGCAGAGTCCTCACAGAGCTGGAGCCTGAGGTGGGACTTGATCCCGGGACTCCCGGATCCTGACCTGAGCTGAAGGCCGTCACTTAATCAACTGAGCCACCCAAGCACCCATGAAGCCTCTACATCTGCAAACACTCCAAGAAAACTTGATGACAATGTAGGTAATAGTCACAGGGCCAGTCTGCCAAGTAAAATGCAAAAAAGTAGACCTTTTTGTCTTTTGACCTTTTTTTGAGGGGACTTGTGTTCATAGGTTGGACTGTTACAGTCAGAGATAGAACTTGGGTTGTGTTCTTATGTTACTGCCAAGATAGGTGACCTGGTGTCATTATCTTGCTATGATTCTAGATTTCCCTAAGGGGAGTCACCCATTAGCAAAACAAGTGATGTCTGTAATGTATAAAAATTAATACAGCATGGACACTGGCCAATCAGAACAGTGCCACAGCTAGTAAGAATGAATACTTGTGTAAGTAAGTAAGAAGGTCATACCTGTGCAGGGGGGAATACCCACCCTGGTGACTGGGAACTAGAAAGTTACTTATGCTATCCCATGTCCTTTAAGTCACACTTCTTCTATAAGCCCAGAACTATTAGACATTTAGGAATCAACTTGTGTTTCCATGGATAGCTGAACAAAGTTTTAATGAGATACTCCTTTAATACATTGAAAGCAGTTTCTTCATAAAATCCCAATAACCAAGGTAAGTAGGGTTTCCAACAAATTATACTGGGAAATCTGTACAGAGTTCTTAATGAAGTGGCAAAGATAATTACAGACTTCTAATTAACTACTTAATTGCTATGAATTAGTAAATCTCCCAGCTTGGATGGCTTTTACTCAGTTTTGTGGTTGAAAAAATACATTCTCTTCAACTTTCTTTTTGTTCTTTCAGTGTAATTAACCATTTCCTTGTACCACTGACCTTTTCTAAGAGACATTTAATTACTGCTAATCCTTAGCTCTTGTTTTTAATCATCCAAAAAATTTAATGGCTTTAGCAGCAGTAAACACCTTAGCTTTGAACTGGTTCTGTGTAAATTATAGACCCTGAGTCATAAGGCCTTGAAACTAATGTAGCCTATTTCGTAAATAAATGAGAAACCATTCCAAACATTTTTACCAGGAGAAGGAGAGCATTAGCTAATATTTTATGATACATTCTGGTCCTTGTTATGTATTAATGCATCTCCCCTCATCATCACTTTCTCATTATAAAAGAGAGAAGTGCATCATAATGAGACCATTGAGTTTCACCTTTAATCCAGGCCAATGAATGAAAAACAGAGTCTCCTTCAAAACAATCCTTTTTACTTACTAGACTCATTCACAGAAGCTTGACAAAAGAGTCATTGATCCCTTTCTATTGATTGTAGGAATTTTAAAAGAAAATCACAAGATAGAAATAAAATTTTCATCCAAGTTGTTGATAGAGGATACTAAGAAATTTCATCATAACTAATATATGACATGTAATATGAGTTATCACACAGTTGTCTTCCTCAGTCTTATGGGTGGCGTAATATATTCCACTGACTCCCACTTCCTCCCACTGGTTACTTTTAACACTTATTGCACCCATTTGCTCATCTCCTCTTTTCTTATTTTATTTGATAAACTTGTTATCATCTGGATGATCTCATCCAGAACAAAGGGAAAATGATAGTTCCTGACACATTTTGAGTGTTCTTGATAAAAATCCATCCTATTAATACTCCAAATGAGACCTCTTTCAGAATCATTTCCTACAACTTAGCAGGGAGGGTATGAGATGTAAGATGGAGAGAGGACAAAGAAAAATTGTGTCTGAGGAGACTGACCGGCTGAATAAAAATTAGAACAGTCAAATATGTTTAGGACTTACTTTCTTTAAAATTTTCTTGTTTATGTATATTTGACTGCTGTGTTCCTTCATAACTAAAGGAAAACCAGAGGGGATTAATATGCAAGGGGAATGTCACACTCATTTTTACTCTGTGGGAACCAGGGAGAGTTTGAGTTCTGTAGGCCTCAGATTCATCAAGGATTAATTCTATCCACTTTACAGTGCAACTAATAAGTAACACATATACATCTCTTAGTAGAGTGCTTGCCATTTATTAGGTACTAAATAAATATTACCAACCAGTCCAACCTAAGTTTAATTGAGCTAGCTGCTTTTCTCTAAAATGTAAACTCTATGTAACTTCAGTTTTCAGAATTTCCCAGTGAGGCAGAGAGGAACAAAATATGATGGATTCTGGGGTGAATCTCCTCCTGCATGCCTCTGGCAGGGCTCACTAACTCCCAGCTCTGCTGGGATGTGGCCTTAGCTCCCACCAACTAGACTGAGCTGACAGTCTTGTCACACTGAATTAATGTGCTTGCCTTGGCATTTACATGGAGCCGAGGGTCGAAGACCTGTCAAATACAGAGCTCCGTGACTGTCTCTGAGGGAGGTCCTTACATGCACAGGAGTACCACAGAATGTTCTTTCCAAGGTACAGTCTGCCATAGCCTCGTTACCCAAGCTTCGACCGCCTCCCCACAAGCTCAGTCTCAACCTCACCTGTGTAAACTCAGGGTGGAGGTTGGTTTTGCCACACCGCCTTTAAAGTCCTCATGCTAAAGTCCCTGGGATATAATGAATGTTAAGCTTGTGCAAACATGAGGTGCAATAACGGTTTCAGGTTTTAGGTTTTCTAGTCACAACGTAGCCCTCCAGCTCATGAGGTTTACAGAGATGCCTCTGGGGGCGAACTGTAACCACACCCAAAATCCAGTGACCTACTCTATCCAGTGAGACCACCTAAGTGAGAGTGTTGGCAAACCCAGGAAGGACCCTTCAAGGCTGAATCTTTCCCGTTTGTTCAAGAAGGCCTAATAGGCCTGGAGGAAAGTGTTCTGTTTTCTAATCCTGTTGGGGGAATCAGAGGTAAAAGTAAAACTTAGAGTTTTGACATCCTTTCTGTATTTTTAATGTGCAAGTAGCATTTTACCCCATATTTCCTAGTGCCAAGGAATTCATGCATGATAGTCAAAGAGTTATGTAAAATCCAAAAATAAAATGGTAAAATGTATTAAGTACTACAAATTCAGAAATATTTACCATGGCTGCAGAAATTGCTTTCTCTAATGAACACGTTCTTAAGTAAATTTACTATTAAAACAAGATTAAAAGAGACATAGATTTAGCCCATCTAAAAGCATGACTTTTTTTTTTACGTCTTAAGTACATTCTCTATGGGTGGCTCATAACCAAGGAACTTTTTCTTTTTTTCTTTTTTTAAAGATTATATTTATTTATTTATTTGACAGACAGAGATCACAAGTAGGCAGAGAGGCAGGCAGAGAGAGGGGGAAGCAGGCTCCCTGCTGAACAGAGAGATCGATGCGAGGCTTGATCTCAGGACCCTGAGATCATGACCTGAGCTGAAGGCAGAGTCTTTAACCCACTGAGCCACCCAGGCACCCCTCAAGGAACTTTTTCATTCATTATTTCAGAACTTCCACTTAAAAATAAATTTTAGTATCATGGGAAGATTTTAAAAACAGCTTAATTTCATTGCCCTAAATTTACTTCTTATTAGGGTAAAAATAGGTTTCAGTATAACTTGATGGCATATGTGTGTATATGGTAGCAATACACACACACACACACACACACACACGATGTTGTTGCCCTTATCTTTAGGACGCAAGGCAAAATGACCATCTTTCAGGGCACCTGAGTGGCTCAGTTAAGTGTCTAACTCTTGTAACTCTTGGCTTCAGCTCAGGTCATGACCTCAGAGTCGTGAGATCAAACCCTGCACCTGGCTGCATGCTCTGCATGGAGTCCCTCAGGATTCTCTCTCCCTTTCCCTCTTCCCCTCCCCCCACTTGTGTGTGCACGCTCTCGCTCTCAAATTAATAAATAAATCTTTTTTAAAAAAAGAATGACCATCTTTCTGTGTATACTCCTACAATATATAAAGTCCCTGAAGCATTGACATTGGTATACATGGACAGGAAAGAACAGGAAAGACAAAGGACAGGAAAGAACAAAGGAAACATGGTCTCCTCTTCTATGTTCTCTCCAGATGCTCCCCACCTGAAGGAGTCTGACTGGGCAGAGTCTATCCCTGTACATCGTCTGTGTCGTACAGAAGGGACAGCGGGAGCCTTCATTTACCGGCCTTAGGAGAACCTCTCGAGACAGCATGTCTTGGTCTCTGATTCCACTGTACTGCTCGTCATTAACTGGGTGAAGACAGGCATTTCCCTTTCCCTGTCCCTCAAGCACCCAGTGCGGTGCTTAGTTAGGTGGCTAGTTAATCTCCCTTTGAAGACTGGATGGAAAAATCCTCATTCTCAGAAATTGGTCCTTCAGACTGAGATGCTCAGGTATGCCACATGCTCTACTAAGTGCCTTTTGGAGACGCAATTAAGCCTTACAGTGATACTAGGAGGCAGATATTACGCCCACTTTAGGGGTGGAAGAAACTGAGCATAGTAACATACGCAAGTTTTCACATCAGGAGAGGAATCTGGGGTTTAACCTTAAGTCTATCTGAATCTATGCTCTTATTTACTATGAAATGTGGCTGGCCAAAAGTGCAGGTAGAATTTCAGGGTAGGTGTGTTCTCCTGCATGTTATAAGACTCTCTCTGCTTGACTTATTTCACTCAGCATAATCTCTTCCAGTCCCGTCCATGTTGCTACAAAAGTCGGGTATTCATCCTTTCTGATGGAGGCATAATACTCCATAGTGTATGTGGACCACATCCTCTTTATCCATTCGTCTGTTGAAGGGCATCTTGGTTCTTTCCACAGTTTGGCGACCGTGGCCATTGCTGCTATAACCATTGGGGTACAGATGGCCCTTCTTTTCACCACATCTGTATCCTTGGGGTAAATACCCAGTAGCGCAATTGCAGGGTCATAGGGAAGCTCTATTTTTAACTTCTTGAGGAACCTCCACACTGTTCTCCAGAGTGGCTGCACCAACTTGCATTCCCACCAACAGTGTAAGAGGGTTCCCCTTTCTCCACATCCTCTCCAA